>JACEGR010002135.1:0-138967 GCA_014170235.1 Listronotus bonariensis | reverse complement strand
GACAAAATTTACTTTTTTAAATGGGACACCCTGTATACTATACCACCATGAAAAAATCTATTAAAGAGCTTTACAGAAATACCACATTTGGTATATCTATCTATATACAGGGTGTAACTAAATAAGTGTAAAACATTTAAGGAGGTGATTCCTCATTGAAAAATATGAAAAAAGTTCCTATAAATATAGGTCCGAAAATGCATAGTTTCTAAGAAACAGGGTGTCCAACATTTAGGTTCAACATTCACCTTCTTTAATCTTCAGTTGACCTTCACTTTTTAATCATTCAGTCATTAGATAGTCCTTAAAAAGTTAAGATAGGAAAGTAAAATTAATTTTGCTCTATCTTTAACTGTTTTTGCTCAGTAAATCGTCAAAATTCAAAAATTCCGTCCCAAGAAACATGCAATAAAGTGGTTTTTATTTTCTCGAAAACGAAGCAAGATACAAAAAAATTTCAAAAGATAAAAAAGTTGTATTTTCAGTTGCTTATTCTAAAAAAATAAAATAAAAAGTTACAAAAAGTCAGTGGCGTACATTTTTTACAATTATTTTCGATAAGATGTCCCGTGAGACGCCACTGGACTTAATAATTTTAATTTAATTATGCCTAACTTTGGCCCTTATTACTAGAAATAACACTGAAAAATTTCAAGAAAATCGGTTACAGGGTATTCAAGATAATTACAAAAAACCTATTTTATTTACAAAGTTTAACACCCTGTATCTTGGAAAGTATGCATTTTCGGACCCATGTTTATAGGAACTTTTTTCATATTTTTCAATGAGGAATCACCTCCTTAAATGTTTTACACTTATTTAGTTACACCCTGTATACCTACCTACGGCACTAAGCTTAGACTGTAGGTATAATAAAAATTATTTTTCAGATTTAAATGCTCATAATTCCGAAACTATTAAAGATAAATGTCTCAAATGTAGTATTTTTGTAAAGCTCTTTAAAAGACCTTTTTAAGGGTGGTATAATATACAGGGTGTCAAGTGGACAAGTTAGATTGGACGCACTGTACAGATAAATTAGCACAATTGTGTTAGGGTTAGCCCACCCCAGGCGAACTAATCTTTTCAGATTTTACAAGGACACCATTTTAAAGAGTCCCAACTAATATTTATTATATTAAATAACTATTTCATTATACCAAGTACCAAAAAAGTTATTCTAGAAAATCCATTATCAGCGGCGCCCTTTAAGGGCATGTGTCTCTGTAAAGGAGGACTTTAGAAAAAACAATTAAAACTTGTCATATCATTTTCGTGTTCTATATGAATCCGAAAGATTTCCTACATATTCTGGAACACTCTGAATATTGTCTATTTTGTTGCTATAATGGTGTTACGCTGAAGTTGACCTCTAAGCAGATTCTATATTATGTATTTTTGAAAACAGCGCTTTAGACTTATAGGTCGTAAAAAGGTATTTTTTGAGGGCTTTCGAGGTAAGACAGCCAAAAATCTATCAGTAGTCTTAGAAAGTATATCTTTAATTACATTATCAAACGATAATTCAATACCTTTTCCGAACTCTGCGCTTGCCGAGTCGCTCTTCAGGTACTCGGATTGCTTCTCGTCACCAAAGTCCAAAACTAAAATTTCTTGACTAAGAGTCATGTCTTCGTCCCGTTCTTCCTCGGTCTGATTTTGGACGCTTCTCTTCTTTCTGCCCCAGGATTCGATCGAGTCACGGCCCCATTCGCAAACAGCCTGAAATAAGTAAAATAAAAGTCAGTTTTAAAATGTATTTTAATTGTTTTCTAGGGATAACAATTAAATCGTACTGCAAATCTCTACGACAGTTTGGATGTGTTTGTGGGCAGAAGTCTGCAGGTGTGGATACCAACTCGCCGACCAAAAGAAATTAAAAGCATAGTAAATATTCGAGGTGGGGGTCCGACGAAAGACGGAAGCAGTGGGCCGGCAGCCCCTAATCTCGTTATGCTCAAATAGGCGCGCACGTGGCAGCTGTGAATTGCGGAAGAATACATAATAGATGATAGGTGGAGGGGATTAAACGTTCGTATTTCCTAAGGACGGCGGTTTGTTCCCAGACCGATATACAACTTATTTCACCGATTGTCTCTTGTAATACTGTTAATACAACCTGTTTATAGGTCGTCAAAGACGAATTAGTAGGAAATAATAACTTACGGGTTCACATGGTCCCAGACAGTATTTTACGTTACATTGGAAGATAACACCATATGATTCAGTAAACCTGAATGCTTCATATACAGATTGAAGTGCGTTGCCGTCAGGAGTAAATGCTGGGAAAATGCTTGGATCGACAGGACAGCCTTCATCATCGATGATTTGGAACGTACTCTTAGCATCTTTGGCCATAGCCACACAGCTTCTAGCAAAAATTCCGTAAGGGGCTAAAAGAAAAGAAAATAAATTAAGTATTTTTTGAAATTATTTTGTATCTGGGAAATACTTATACATTATACCTAGAAAAGAAACATTTATTTAAAATAAATTACTATACTTACTGTCTTCGGGAATTTCAATTCGGAAGGTGAGTTTGTCTCCAATTCTGACAGTTTCGACTTCCCTGAGCCTGCTGTCCAAGATACGGATTCTTGGTGGTGGTGCTTCGGGAGCTGAAGTAATGCTGATCATTTCTGGATCTCTGAAAAAGTAAACAATGTTTAAGTGTTATTTTTGGTACTGGAAATATATTGCTGGCTAATTAAATTTTTCGTCACAAGAGGTCTACAGCAGATCTTGTTTCCTTCGTATCACAAAACTGAAACAAGTCTCTTGAGTATCTAGGTAAGTCCCAGATCGTTGCTTTTGATATATCTAAAGCTTTTGACCAGGTCTGGTATGACGCACTTCTCAATAAACCAGACCCTACTACGGTCTTCCTACTAAACTCTGCTCTTGGCTTTCTAGTTATCTTTCTAATCGACGTATATCAGTCATTGTTGATGGCAACTCTTCAAGCTTTCACAAAATTAATGCTGGAGTGTCTCAGGGTTCAGTACTGGCACCAACGTTGTTTCTTCTTTACATCAACGACCTTTTTTCCTTTACCAATATTAAGCCCTACTTGGAAAGAAAACGCAGGGCGATGCAGATATCTCTTTCACAGGACCTCAATTTGATATTGGATTAAGGCGCCAAAATCTTGTTCAATTTAATGCATCCAAAGCACAATCATGCTCCTTGTCGCGGACAATGTCATGAATTACTCACCCTTTGCTTTTGAGAATAACCTTAATTGGCGTAAACACATTGTATCTATAGCCACGGCGACTTCAAAAAGCTTGGATTTCTTTTCCTGGCCAAAAAGTGTTTTCCCCTTTTAAATTATACACTTTGTATGTATTCCAAATTCTACCCTTTCTGGAATATTGTTCTCATGTCTGGGAAATCGCGTCTCCCACAACCCTCGGCATTCTTGATGCCGTTCAAACAAGAGCGGTTCGTCTTATTAATGATCCGTTACTTGCTAAAAGACTTCCTTCTTTTGCCCATCGTTGGGCCGTGGGAGATCTATTGCTCTTTTATAGATACTTTTACGGCTTCTGCTCCGAGGCATTATCCAGTATAGGCCCTCCACTTGCAACTCCCAACAGAGAAACTCGTGGTGCTGCAAGTATGCTTCCCTATACGGACAACTGGACAGGCTATGAACTTACCACTTTGTTCGTCCTTTTATCCCTAGAATTTCTAGAATGTGGAACCTGCTGCCAGCGGAGGTCTTTCCTTCTCCCCCAAATCTTCAAGTTTTTAAGTCCCGTCTTAACAAAATCTCCCTTACCTTCCTTAAGACACCCACGGTACGTTATTATTTAGACCTTCAGCCTTTGTGGATTGTCCGAAGATAAAAAAAACAGAGAAGACCAGTAACTAACAAAATCTTCAAAGTCATCTGGATTATTGATGTTTGTCCGGGTTATCATTGACTTAATTGACTATTGCGCGTCCGGATTACTAGATATCCGTATTAGAATGTGTCTGGATTAAAGAGTTTGTACTGTTACGTACCTGATTGGCATCATTCCGAAGGTAATGTTCTTGGATGACATGTCATAAGTACATTTAACTTTGTAGATCTTATCAGCTTTAGTCATGACCACACTGTGATGCTGCAGCACAACTGTGTTACTGTATACTCCGGTCTGAAAAAAATACAAATAAGATGATTTTTTTATCCTACCGCTTAGAAAAAAACTAGAACACATTTTACAATGCTTATAAAATAACTTACCACAGATTGGGTATTACAGTCTTGTCCGGTCATAGTCAAATCTAATCTAAAGAGGTCGCTGTTGATGACATCTACGTTACAGGTTTCTGATCTACCTAGAGCGTAGATTCTGCCATTGAATGGTTTGTTGGTCCTGACCGAAACGGCAATTTTGGTGTCTTTGCAGTTGACAGCAACTGAAAGAAAAAAACATGTTTTTTTTTATTATAAGAATTACATGAAATTGAATATTGGTTTTTATGGTTTGATTTAAATTACACAAAAGAAATTATACTATTTACAAAATAATACATTATACAGGGTTTTCGGTAATTCTGCCGAAAAACTTAAAGGGCTGATTCTCTAACAAAAATAGTCAAACTCTTAATATTATATTATAAAAAAAATAATATTTTTTTATTATATCTTTATTACCAATCTAATGCCCTTAAAGGATGGCTCTTAAAATCGGTTTTTCTTGAATAACTTTAATAGTGCTTCGTATAATAAAATAATTTTTAATGGTGTCTTCGTAAAACATCAGCATTCATTAGGCCACCAGTGGCGGACTAACTTTTACACAATAGTGCTAATTATATTTTTATACCTTGTACAATAAAGGTATGAAATTAGTATTTCTGGATAGCTGAAATCCTTAGCTTAAAAAGGTACTCCTGTTTTATATCCAAATATTGAAGTGTTTACGAAAAAAAACTATTTTTACTTAAATAAGGTTGTATTGAATAATTTTGTATGTCGATTCGATATGGGCTTCCTCCATTTCTATGCTTTTTCTAGCATTAATTACGGGTTTCATAACCCTTCACAATGGTGCAGCATTATTTTTATTTTCGTATAAAAAAATCTTTCTAAGGTTTTTAGTAAAAAATGAAACAAAATAACCTAATGTTTTTAGATGTCCACATAAACCTGTTTTTGTACCTTTTTTAGCTCAGGGTTTAAGCTATCTAAAATTACTACTTTTATTTATTCAATATACAAGGTGTAAAAATAATTAGCACTATTGTGTGAGGGTTAGTCCGCCTCTGGGGCACCGTTTTAAGGAGTATTAACTAATATTTATTATATTAAGAAGAAATTTTATTATACGAAGTACTACAAAAGTTATTCAAGATAAACCAATTTTCAGAATGGTTTTCTAAGGACACATATTCCCGTAACGAGAATCTTTAGAAAAAAAAATGTATAGGAACATTTGTTACTTTAGTTTCATGTATGCTATAGTTGCTTTATGAATATGGGACCACTAGCGTACTAAAGGGTGGCCAAAAAGCAAAAGAGGTCCCAGGTGTTTGAAAAGAAGGTACCATACGAAAAAAAACAAAAAATGTAACCTTTTAACCGTCTTTTTCATTCCCGAACCTTTTGTTTTTGGCTGTCGAAGTTTTTGCGAAGGAGAAAATAATTTAGTGGTAAGGGCACCACTTACATTATTGTTGCTCCGGATTTTTTGCCCTTTCGGGTGTTCCATCTAGATTCGACCTTCGCCCCCTAGGTGGTGCGCTGCAGCTCTAGAGGCTTATTGTGTCTTGACCCTACTCCTTCTCATTCACACCCATTTATTTCATAACTTGGATGGTTGCTGCTTGGTCCGTCCGCTGAATCTCAAGCACCGGGCGCCTGGTCGGCGGTCACCTATCCAAGTTATGGCCGCGCTCTACGTATAATATTTTATTTGAAGTTGCACCGTTTAGAATATCGCCTAAGTGAAAGGTAATCCACACCGAATTGCTAATTAAATTCTCCACTATCCGCTCGAACAAGTTTCTGCTCCCATTTAAATAAATAACGAACAGGAGAAACCGACGACAATTTAATGGAATGGACAGTATTAGTCTTTAACAATGTATAATAGACTTAACGAGTACGCTCTATTTATAGACCTGTTTTACATAGATATTGAAGCTCGGCAAGCGCAACAATCTAATAGGGACTTATTACAGTCTGTTAGAGTAAAGTGAATTTATAAAGTTGGTTTAAGCTTAAAGGGCAGCATCGAAGCCTCTGACGTATATTTATTATTTTGACTTTGTCAGAATTAAATTATTAGGGTGACATGGGTACATTCAGGAGGTCTCAGCGGCTAAGTTAGCCAACTTAGCATACTGAGACCTCTGTTAGTCAGCGTTTTTATTTTTCTGAATGCATAGCTGACTTAAAGGTTGACAGCTGGTCAAATGTCAAAATTCAAACAAAACCGACCTCTGTGTTATATTTGGTTTTATAGTTTATTTTTACCCTTTCCCCTTTTAATTCGTGTGGAGGATATACAGTGTATCTACGAAAGTTGGCGTTATATGGCAAACTTTTTTATTATTATTTACGAAAAAATGTTATTTTTATAAAAAGTTCTGCATGGTCCAAAACCTAAAATACAATTATCAGATAACAAATTGTGCCAGTCAATTACGACGTTTCTTTGAATAATTAATAATTTTTCTTTGGGAGTAAAATAGCTGTATTTTAGCTAATATCGCAAATTGTTATAAAGAAAAGATGTTTAAAATTAAAATTGTCTATAAAATGGCGCCCTCAGCTTTGCGATATCTGTCAAAATAAAAAGTTATGATGTAAATAAATTTTAAGTTTTAGGTAAAGTGCCCTCTGGCGGTATTTAAAAAAGTACTTTTGTCTTAAAATTTTAGAATCTGCAAAGCTCGATTTGTGTGCCAAATATCAACTGGATTTTTGAAAAAAAATAAGCTTCACCCTTATTTTGTCAAGTAGAATCACCCCCTTAAGTTTCGTGATCGATTTTTGAATCACCCTGTATAGGAATTTCTACTTGTACTTAAAATATATTTTTTTACCAATTTTAGTAAATAAAAATGATTAGATTACTAGAAAACAGAGTTCCTATTACATTTGTTAAAGTATTTTGTTTAACTAAAGTTGGTAATTTCTATTTTATTAAAACCTATATCTAGCGTTACCTTACATAACTATACAACAGACTTATTGTTACATTTTCAAAAAAGTATCACTTTATGCACTTATTACATAAAATACTATATTTTACTTTTACGCCTTGGAATTTTTGATACGTTTTTAATAATGTAATAAAAATTGGTTTCTAGAGGGTTTTTGACATGCAACATTTAGATCTGATGGTAATGTTTATGCAGTAACTAGAGGATACCATCCACACTGCTTTGTCTTATCACTTTTTTGTGTATCTACACAAAAAAATAGTTTAAAAGAATCGCTCTCGTAATGGAAAACTCGATATTTTAAATACTTTTGGTTGGTATTGGAATACCTCTGTGTGTTTGGTACTTGGTATTCGACTGAATACTTTTTTGATTAGTATTCGGGATTCTGGATTGTGAATACCGTTTTTAACACGCTTTTATTAGCTTGGTTTGTATCTATCTATCTATCTATCTATGTAACGGAATCTTTGAGCCTAATTTTTACCAACTCCCAGCGATTCAATTTCTTTGAAACTTTGCACACGTATCAAGGACCGATGACAATGCAATAATTTAAAAACAGTATCCCGTTATCCTGATTAGGACCGCCAGGATAAATAAATTCCTTTACAGATCCTCTGTGTCCTAATACTACTCTTGACAAAATGGCGAAGGAATTTTTTAGTGAATAAACTATAGTATTTTTACATACATACATACATACATGCATATCGAACTAAAAAATGAAAAATAAATAATAGTTTAAAAAACTAAAAAAACACGCTTTTATATGCAACCGAACTAAAAATTAGAAAATAATTTTTCATTACAAAGAGTTTGTCACTTCAGAATAAAAGCGTGGGGTGCTTAATATATTAAATTTAATGTTATAATTATTCTATTTGCAAATATCTATGAGGGAAAAGTTATGAAAAAATAGTAAAATGCACCCCACGCTTTTTACTCTGAAGTGACAAACTCTTTGTAATGAAAAATTATTTTCTAATTTTAGTTCGGTTGCATATAAAAGCGTGTTTTGGATTTTTAAACTATTATTTATTATTTATTATAGTATTGGAATACAGTTTTTGAGTTTTCGAATTTTAGGTATTCTAATGTCGGGATTTCAAGTATTCGAATATATACCACGTTTTAAATACTGGGAGGCAAAGTATTCGAATACCTAAAAGTTGTATTGGAATATGGGAATGCCAAAGAAAGGACCTTTTTCTTTGGTCCTCAAAAAAATATGGGAAGTAAATGTGGATCGCGATAAATTGGTTTAGAGATGGGGACCAAAGTTTTTATGAACACTGAATCCTGGTATTCAAATACTTTTTATCTTGGTATTTGAATTCTCAGTATTTGAATTTTTTTGGAGAATACGGTATTCAGGATTCGTATTCAACTAAAGGATTTCGGTATTCTGAGCGCGAAAAAAATCTTTTTAATTAAAACGTAGAAGGCATAAGTGTGCCAACATAGTGGACGCGAGATTCTCGCTTACCGGTAACTCGCGCCGACTCGCATTTATCGCTTTAAGAATTATTACGTATGTTTATATGAATATATACATAGTTAAAACAGGCTACAGCAGGTCCGCGCGGATAACCTGCTCGCACGCTTTCAATGTAATGAAAATATAGTTTTTCTGCTTTTGTCGCGTGTGTTTTGCCCTTGCCATGGATAAGGAACTAGGTACTTATCACTGCGGTGTTTGAAAGAACCGCTATTTGGAACAAGAGGGATAAATTACATAGCAATCGTAATGTCATTGATAAATACTGGAAAAATAGGCTGTTTATGTAGATTACACCAATTTTTGGTTAAACGATGCTCAACTTTCTCTGCAATATAATTAAAAGTGTCTTGACTCATTCTCATATACTGGAAGAATCTTTCATTATCTTTCTTTAAATTTGGAAATAAATGATGATATTCTCCGTAAGTTATTCTTTCACGATTAATAGAATGTATTCCAACTTTTTTCCTTTTTAATTTAATAAAAATAGACTCCAAAGCAATTAGATCATCATCAGAAGACGACATTGTGCTAGGAGTAGCAAGTCGCAACTGACGAAGTTTAAAACGATTTTCTCGCTTTTACCGGTATTCACTTTGTGCTATCTCCGCGCGAGAAAACGGCGCAGATCGGCTTTGGCTACCGGTAGGCGAGAATCTCGCGTCCACTCTGTTGGCACACTAATAGCTATTTATGTATCAAGGGCATTACTAGGACTATAATGCCCTGAAGGTCGAAAATCCTGATGGGCATTATAGTCGAGTAAAGCCCGTGGCGCATACAATGCTTTATGTTTTACCCAAAAGAGTTTTTCAATGACTAATTACATTATTTATTCGCAATATAAAAAATAAGTTGCACCTGTACCTGTATACGTAAGTAGATAATGACTGGTGTTAAGTTTGACTTTGATGTTTCAGTTAGTCAGTTGGCATTTTTATTTAACGATTTGCTCAAAATGGAAGAAATTCCACAAAATATAAGAGAAAAGGCCATAAAAGCGACCGAAAATCTTTTGCCAGTTAAATCAAGGCAACAGTATGATCGGGAGTATGGCATATTTGGTATTTGGAAAGATGCGAACGCAATTCTTCAAATAACCGAAACCGTTTTAATGGCATATTTTCAGGAACTGGTAAGTTATTGATTTTATTTTAATACATATGTTTGTATAAACTTGATCTTTATTGTGAGAGAAATAAAATTAGATAAGCAATAAAATTTCCATATTAGCGCATTAGGGCATTATAAGCGGGCATTATCATAATGCCCTAGGTGTGATAGCAGGTATTATTGCTACCATAACATATTCCGTTTCTAAGGTATTACAGATCAATAATAGATGGGTAAAACATAAAAATTGTTATTTTGTGGTGCAGTGGAATAGAAATAGAAAAAATATACCTCCTAACAAGTTGTCAAACGTAATGTATGTAATGTAATAATAAACCCAGTAATGCCATTATTCTAGTCTTGAATTTTTCTATACAGTGGCGGCAGTACTCTGAAATAGGTCTTGTCTTTAGACCAACTTTATGCTTGACGTTACAATAACCAGAGTTTTAACAGGACATAATAAATTAACAACCCGGGGCTATTATCGCCGCCATCTAACTTAATTGAATATAAAGTACTGAATAAGGTATTGTTTTGTCGTTAAACTATCCTTGAGGTACCGCTTCGTGCTGATTTACTACCATTTTTTTATCAAACTATTGACTCTCTTTCTTCGCAAAAATTGTGGTTCTGCAAGAACTTTATAAAGACTATAATTTATTGATGTTAAGATAAAATTTGAAATTATAATTTTAATAAAGTTGTTTTTTATGATTTTAATTATTTATTTTAATAATTATGGAATGATAGTCCCTGGACCAGTTATCAAATGAACCTTATGATAAGCCATATATGAAAGCGGCGTTTTAACCCAGCCCGTCAATCATCAATTTTAGGCGAAGAACCAATTCTAAAACGGTATTTACCAATCGGTTATGTTGACGCTTAAACAATGTATTATACGTCAAAGTTGTCACCAATTATTACCGCGGTTATAATTGGTTGAACGCCTAAAATTGTTGATTGTCAAATGTTTCTATTCTATTCTATTCTATTGTTTTTTCTTGATTTTGATCTCTTCAGGTCCAATCCACCAGCTCTTCCCCTTCCAGACTATGCTTGCCAGGGCTTCGTCGGCGAAACATCTGGATAATCGAGCTCGTAGCTCCCAGAGATTTCAAAAAGAAAACAGAAATAATTCTACAATCGATGCAATGCATAAACTGTCGGCTGTCAAACCAAGAGCCGCTACTGGTGTTACGTATATTCTTCACTTTCACTACTGACAGTTCCCATGCCACGCCCATCTATTTCCCGCCATTTGAGAAATTCCTCGTGTTCACCACCAAACAGGATACCATCAGCTTATAGGAATCTTCGCTCACAGCGCTTAGCTCCAGAAGAAAGATGCCGTCAAATTAGCATGAATCTTTTCTTGATCCCCGAAGGTAAAAACGTCCGTACGGCACCTCTAACGGAACTTCGCACGTCCGCACTGTCCGGAGGTCAAACAAAGAGTCGTCAAATGTTTCGATTGTCGGACTGGGCGAAGGCGATATTTTTTCTTGGACAAATTAACATTTTGCCAAAAATGGTAAGGTTTACCTTTATAAATCCATAAGGCTCAAACACCTGTTTTGGGTATCGGATTAGGCGGGTGTCGTGACTGTGACCCTTACGATTTTTAGCACAATGTTTTAAAATTGCATGTAAAACAATGTGGAAAACTTGTCCAACAAAAATAGTGACGTGTTCGCCCAGTCCGAAACCCGAAACATTTGACATTGAATATTCGTGATAAACTCGGCAAAAACAAAACCCCCTAAAAAGGTTGTAAAACTGTTCCTATCATGAAGTCTGTCTCTCTCGTGACGCAGTGAACTTGCAAATGATCTTCAGCCAGAAGTCGCTGGTTCGATTCCCAACGGGGAGACATATTTAGGTAGTAGTAATTTAAAAATAACGACCGTGGTGGCACTACCGCGTTGTCTAAAAGGTGCTGTGAAATGCAAAATTGCATGTTTTAGTGCTTGGACAACGTTGACGGAACAGGGAAAACGATGGGTTTAAACATTTAATAACCCGACAGCCACGGTACTCTGGTATTTAGGAATAGGCCTTCGTGGGATGTCAAAAAGATAAAAAAGTAATTTCATTACTGGCCCAGAGACTATTTACTTAGGTATCGTAAACTTTAAAATGCGATATTTTTGCAGAGAAATCTTAATCAAATGTTCTCCTAAAATTTAAAGCAGAATCACATGCCACGACATCACGACCTCTGACTTTTTCCAAAGAAATCTTTGGTCATAAATGGAAAGAAGAAGCTAAAAATTTAGAACTTTACTACTGCTGAGATATTTAATATATACTTTATCTAGAACTAAATCCGTTGCACGTCACTAACTTGCAAATTTGCCCAGTTACCAACTTGTCAAGGGTCAATTTGAGTTTTGTTGAAAAGAACAAAGCATTTTTCGGTTAAAGTCTTTGTTGATTTTGGTTAATGTCATAAATAAAGTACAAACACAAAAAAAGAAAGAATAATTTTATTTTAAAAATCGAGGTATTACAAATTCAATATAGAAACATGGAGTTATCCACTAAAACACTGAATACCTATTAATTTATTGAAACTAACTTCTCTTACTGCAGCTACAGGCAACAAAAGTCCATTATTTTCGCGTTCTTGCTCAAAATAGCCTATTAAAGAAGCAACAAGCTTCTTGCATCTACTGTTCAACTGATTTGGCATTCTTATCTATCTTTGTTCTTAAAAGAACAGATTCAAATCACTACGGACACAAAATTTAAACTCTTGAAAAGGTTCGAAACTGCTAATAACGATAAATACGTTAAAAAACCGAAAAATAAGCCGAAGAATTAAGAAAATAATGAATAAACAAACAATGAAATCGATCGAATCAACGTCAAAAAGCATTGTCAACGTGACAACATTGGATAATTAGGTATCAGAATAACCAACATGATAGGCTAAAATGCACTAATATGATAGATATTCATGTAATGATATGTCCTATTATAAATATACAATATGAGCAACGCTGTTTGGTTCATCGGCACACAATAGAATAACAAAACAAGAACTATTATTTACGCATGTTTACATGCCGGGATTTAGTTTGATTGTCTTTTTCCTTACATTGCCTATGTGTTATGTTATTTAACTAAACCTATGTAACTCTTTCTAATGAATATGGCTAAGAAGAAATAACAAAATCAAATTTGATGAAGATTTTAGACGAATAGTTTCAACGTCAATTAGTGATTATATTTTTGTTCGAATGGTATGAAATTTAGTATCCTGAAGTTTAGATGACATGCAACGGATTTAGTTTTAAATAAAGTATAGATAGAACATCAAAACGGTCCGTGAGAGGTTTTTAGGCAGTAGAAAACACTCTAGTGAAATAGTCATTAAAATATTTTGAGGATTAATTCTTCGCCAAATAGACATTTAAGTCAAAAATTTCGTCTAAGAATCTTCTTTTGTCTGCTGTCATTGACGTTTTTTGACAATAACACCAAAAAGAAGAAGATGTTTGTGAGCCTTAAGACGGCTATAAGCGATTTGTATAATTTTTGTTCTACCAAAAATTATTCCAACAAATTAAGGTCTTGCGCCAAAATCAGTGGCGTACTACTATGGGGCTAGGCGAGGTCCCCAAGCTCAAGAAGGCCTTTGGACTCAGCTTTACTAAGTATAAGTTGGAGTAGTGAAAATGTCTCCCACATTTGAAATATAAGTAAACCATTATTGTAAGAAGTGAATATTTTGACTAAGTCATATTTATACACTGTTGAAGAAATTTTTAGGTAAATGAGACCCGATATAGACCTTTTTAAAATTAGAAAAGTTATGTTAACTTACCGTCATAACAAGTGCCGGTTTTATCACAGTTGACATCAGCAGTCTTGGTGAGGTTGTTCAGGGTTGGATCTTCAGATGTATCGAATACAACTGGAAGGGTATTGTCTCCAGTACCGGGAGGAGAGGAAGATTCTGAAAAAAAAACACATTTTGTACACATTGTTAAAATATATATTAATGGACACCCATAAATGTACAATAAATAAATTAAATTGTTGAAATAAAAGTTGTATATTGACCAATTTTGTGTTTCTGTATATTAGTTCAGTTTTGGCTTGTAGAAATAAAAACAACGCAAATTTTATCACCGATACCTATAGCAAAAATGTAAGGTTTTTAAAATACGAAAACTTTATCGATAAATCTGACATAATCTTTCTTAAGTTTGGAGTAACCCAGGGTGGAATATTATCCCCACTCCTTTTCTTAATATTTTGTAACGATCTCTCAAAACATATAACCAAAAACAATAATATGCATATATGCCAGTTTGCGGACGATACGTCTATTGTGGTCAGAAATCACTCATATACAGAGGCGGTTGAAAACGGTAATAGAGTTTCAAAAGAGTTTTTGCGTGGTGCCAAGAAAACGGTCTCTTGCTAAACGCAAACAAGTCGGTTGCTGTTTAATTTCATAAAAAACACGATAAAAACAAACAAAGTGCGCTTATAAAACAAAATCATAATTCTATTAAAAATGAGGAAAATACAAAATTTCTTGGTTTAAACATACAAAATAATCTCTCGTGGGACTTACATATAGAACAATTGGCTTGCAGTTTGGCAACATCGTGTTTTGTGGTAAATAATATCAGTAAACAGGTAAACAAACATGTAGTACTACAATACATTAATGCATGTGTCCAAAGCAGACTGGCATATAGAATAACTGCTTGGGGCTCTTCATCAGGGGTAAATAGATTGTTGGTTCTACAAAAGCGTATGCTTAGATCATTGGAAGGAGTTAATTTCCTGGAGCATGCTACTCCTCGGTTTAAGAAATATAGAGTAATGACTGTATATTCACTATATTTCTATCTATAAATTCTGATTTTTTATAAAAGATATCGACATTATTTTCCATCAAATTCGCGTTTTAATGTTGGAATGCAAACAAGGTACCCCCACAATCTCAGTGTTATAAAACATAACACTGCATTATTTGAAAAAAGTTCTTTGTTTGTGACAGTTAAGGCATTCAACAGGCTGCCAGAGAAAATAAAATCTATAAACAACTTTAACCAATTTAAGTGCGTTATTAAGGATGTTTTAATAAAAATCCTTTGTACTGCCATTCGGATTATTTCAAACTAGAATTTTAATTAACCTTTTATTTTTTTGTTTCTCTGGTGTCTTGATATTGTCTGTTTGCTATCCATAAAGTGTTTTTACTGTTTGTTTTTTATAAAGTTTATTAACTTGTACTCTGTTAGGTTAAGTTTAAAATGACGCATGCTTTGTTCCTTTCAAGGAACCTATGTATTAAAGGATTGGAATAAATAAATAAATAAATAAAAGATATTCAGGACTTTAGAAAAATTCTTGACAAAAATAAAATTTTAATATTACCTTACTTAAGCTTGTTATCATATATTATGTGAGATTGCTAAAATATTAACTGTACCATCACCTAAATTTAATTTTTTTACTAAAAACTATACAGGGTGTCCAGAAATTATTATAATAATAAATAATAGCTTCTGGACACCTTGTATAATTTCTAGTAAAAAATTTAATGTGGGTGATTGTACACTTAATTTTCTAGCAATCAACATAATATAAAAAGTCAAGCATAAGTTAGGTAGGATGTATTAAAATTTTGTTTTTGTCATGATTTTTTCAATAATCCCAAATATCTTAAAAACCTTTTAGTTTTGGTATAGAGATCGCTGATAAAACTTACAGTATTCTTACTCTTACAATCCAAAAATGAACTTATATACAGGGTGTAAAAAAACACAATGGATCCTTTTTCTAGAGCACCCTGTACAATTCAACCATCTGAGCCGCAGCTGACGCTCACAACGATTCATGTACAACCCTTTTGAAGCTTTTTACGAGTTATGGACTGAGAGGAAATAACTGACAAAATTTGGCATTTGGCTCACTGTCCATTAATTTAAATGTAAAATATGACATTGGTGTACATTCTCCCTGACGAGTCACCCCTGAAAATAATATTCTTACATGCAGTGCAAGCCCATTGAATCATAAAATTACGCTTTTATAGAAGCATAACATGGGCTCTCTCGCTGGTATTATTTCACGGCACATAGCCGGTTATAAAATGAATACGGCCTTTGTATGTACGTGCTAGAAGCATCGTGTTACCTAACTTATATTATTTTTCAAATATGGCAAAGTTGATCGTAAAAGGAGCCATAAACAGCGGTAATGCCCAAGCGAATGGATAAAATTAATATTATTAGTCCGGTCAAACTAGACCTAAACATAAGGGTGAAGTTACGAAAATTCCTCTCAAGCTGAAAATAAATTAAATTGTTTAAAACATATTCATATTTTTGAAACTACTAAAGATACATTTTTTAAATTTTGCCGCCAAGTTTAAAACATATTGATCTTTATATGGCAAATATATTATCTTTCTGGAATTTGCTGTTATATATATATGATATTACATTTTCGGATTCGGCTCTAGATTCTAAGCATATTTTATGTATCATGCCATATACCTAAGCTTAAGCGTTTTTGACATATTTAAATTTATTTGTCAAAGAATTACTTTTTAGACCCAAAAATAATTATTAATTTTTCCTATACAGGGTGTCCGAAAATTCCGTTCGTATATTTTAAGGGGTGACTCTACACAAAAAATATATGAAAAAATTTTAGTTTTTGAACTACAGGGTGTTAAAAATTAAAAAAAAATGTGTTTTTTTTTATAATAACTTTTGTACCAATTTAGATATTTTAAAAAATTTGGAGGACGCTTCCTATGCACCAAAAGAAATTTTTGGGATACAAGAAAAATATAATTTTTACCAGTTTCGTTCATGAGGAGTTTAAGCTAAATATTTTTTAAGAATAAACGGTACGCCACTGCATTTTTGTAAAATAAAAAATATTTTTTAAAATCCCATTTAGTTTGACACAAATTTGATCTCTTGACTTTTTTCATTTGATGCACAGTTTTCGCGTAAATAAATAAAAACCATTTCTCGGCATGGTCAAGTCCCTACCAAATTAAAGAATAAATAGCGAAGGTAATTTTTCACTGTAGAATTTGATATAATCCATACGAAATGTGCGAGAAATTATTTATTTACGCGAAAACCGTGCATCAATTAAAAATATTTTTATTTTAGAAAATGCAGTGGCGTACCATTTTTTTCTTTAAACATATTTACCTTAAACCCCTCATTAACGACACTGGTAATTTTTTTTCTTGTATGCCAAAAAATGTCTTTTGGTGCATAGGAGGCGTCTCCCAAATTTGCTTAAAATATCGAAATTGGTATAAAAGTTATTATAAAAAAACAATTTTTAAAAAATGTTTACCACCCTGTAGTTCAAAAACTAAGACGTTTGGACATATGTTCATATACCTAAGCCTTTTTTCATATATTTTTGTGTAACGAACGGAATTTCCTGACACTCCGTATATAAAAATTCCTTATTATTTAATTTGGTATAAAATTCATATTTAACAGGACCCAATTTAACTAAGTTTTTATAAAAATAAAAATTTGTTAAAACAGGGTGTTAAAAAATAAGAAGAGAGAAAATTACCAAAAATATTTTGTTTTTTATAACGAAACCCCAAAATTTTATATTTTTATTTTATTTAGCATTAAAAATAAGGGCGAGTTTGTAAAACGCGTTAAGTACACTACGACCGAGGTGGCGTGGAAACGTAAACGTAATTATTCTAGTTTGTTACTAATTCCGTCTAAAACCTGCAATGGCTCTATCTCGCAAATAGAATTAAGTTAGTAACAAATTTGTAATTTAATGGGTATGGATCTGTAAATCGGGATTTAGTTTAAAGTTTTAACGAACTTCATTAGTACACGTGTTGCAGTTTTAATTGATTTCATTGAATACAGATGGAGATACCAATTGTGTGACATTTTAACTAATGAACGCCATTAATATTATTGGCATTTATATTTAGATTCAACTAAGAATAAATTATATATAATTTTTTTAATGTTTAACGGTTTAATTGTACTAAAAGCTAAAAAATAATTTGGCAAGTCCTAGCTACCAGATCGCATCAATTTTCTTATCAATCTGAAGTATTTATCAGACAAATAATAAAATCGTTGGGCACGTGAAATTTCTATTATAATATTTACTCTGGATACGCTACGCCCCAAAATTTTATTATTTCTCTAATTAATACCCCAGATTGATGAAAATATTGGTGCGATCTGGTAGCTGGGACTTACTTATAATTTTTTAGCTTTTAGTAAATAAAACCGTTTAAAATAAAAAAGTATAGTGCGCTCTATTCTACCAGTTAAGCCCTTTTATTTGATAACCATATTGAGGTAGTTGTAGAAATATGTAATCAGCCATTTTGTGGGGGCGGCTATCTTGGATTTTATTAATTTTTTTCATATTATATTCTATTCTACCGATCACCATTTGATACCCATATTGTGGTCGTAGTGAAGTGATATGTAATCCGCCATATTGTATCGGTGGCCACTTTGAATCACAAAAAAGGTATTATATTGTATTTTCATTAAGATTAAGAGTGTGTACCAAATTAGATCGATCTGTCGTCAGGAAGGGGATCAAATTCCAATTACTAAATTTGACCCAAATAAATAACAAACAAATAAATAAATAAACAGGTCAAGTTAAGTTAATACACGGTCATGCAAACCTGAAACGCACTTGCATGAAACCAAATGTCAAATGAAGCTTTTGATACACACGATTCAGATGTACCTGTCCGTTCTGCGTCAGTTTTGGCAGCTGGTGGCGTGATCAACTTAAACATAAGCGTGATTCAGCGAAAAGGTTTTTTTATGTTTTTCAATGTATTTATTACTTTTTACTTTCCAAAAGCATGGATAACCTTGGTACATATCTATAAAAACACGCAATACATCTTCCTGGCGCCAAAGAGCCATTTTGTTAACTCAAAACCAACAATATAACCCCGTAAACGACGTCCCTAAACTGAAACGTTAACTGACGTGTCCTACACATGCACAAGTTTGCACGACGTGCGCCACGAAAAAATTAAACTCGGGTATCGAGTCGCATGCCAAGCCAGATGTGGCAGTTTTGGCTTTTTTGACAGATGTGACAGTTTTGCATGATCGTGTATAACCCGGTAAACCGTTTAAACAATCAACTATTTCTTTCTAAATGCGTCGTTTAAATTTTATGCGAACAACAAAAAGAGGAATAATTTGAAAGTGAGACAGAAAACCAAGAGCTAATAAGAGTGTGGCTTTTTCTTAGTTGTATTCTGCTCTACTTACTTTCACAAGTATTTTCAAAATAAGATCCAATTCTTTCTCCGCTGTCAATTAGAGGTCTTTCGGCATTAAGGTAGGTGCTTGGTCCATCTGGAAGTGTTTTGTGGTCCAAATGGAAAAGTTGGCAGTTGTATTGGGATCCCTGAAATAAATATTGTATAAAACCAAATGCCTAATAAGAGCCTAAATAATTTTATTATATTACAAAAACTTTTAGTAGAAATTATTGTAAATAAACAGGCTCAGCTTAAGCCTTGTTTTCAGAACTATGACGTGTCGCCAGCGACAATAAGGTGACCAATGGGAGCTAA
Organism: Listronotus bonariensis; assembly: GCA_014170235.1. Taxonomy (NCBI): domain Eukaryota; kingdom Metazoa; phylum Arthropoda; class Insecta; order Coleoptera; family Curculionidae; genus Listronotus; species Listronotus bonariensis. Next base: position 119,579 of record JACEGR010002135.1, on the reverse strand, counting down.
GAAGTTTTTGACAGACTTCTCCACTCTTTTCTCGCCAGCAGCAGCCTCTCGAGTTGAATTTTTAAAAATGTGTCGCCAGCGACAATTATGGTGTCGCGGCGACACGGTTCTTGTTGCAGCGACACGGTTCTAGTCGCAGCGACACGGTTCTTGTCGCAGCGACACGATTCTTGTCGCAGCGACACGGTCCTTCTCGCAGCGACAGAGCATAATTATGCTGTTCCCCTACAACGACACGGCGAAGAAGATTGTCGCTGTCGACACGACGTATTTTTGAAACAAGGCTTTAGTGAAAAGGTATGTATGTAGGGTAGTAAAACAAAAACAAACTGGGACCGATGCAAAGTGAGTTGAGAGATTTCCGGACAAAAATCGCATTAATCTATTACACTAAAATGGTTCTGTTATATAGTAGCATGCACCGCTAATACAGAAAGCAATACTGTAATAATACTATTCATTAAACACTTTATTACACATTATTGCACATATTATACATTAAAGTTGTTATGAAAACATTAATTTTGGCTTTTTTGTCCACATATCGAGGCACTGTGCGGTGTGTCACCTTGTTTACGTGCCGAAACTATTTATTTAATCTCTACCTGTTGGTATTCTACACGCTTTAGACCGTCTCTATTTCAAGCATTGCTTGCGAACCTTTTGACTAAGCTGACTTCTTAAAGATATAATTATTGGTTATACCTGATGCGGGGTGTCGTATTTAAAAACAATACTTTTTTTACCCTGTATATCTTAAGAGAAAAGAAATCTAATAAAAGATTCAAAAATTCCTATTTATTTTGTAGTGTAAAAAGTTGAGAAGGGTGTAAATTTAATTACGTGTCAAGTTAGACGGACCTAAAATGCGAAAGAATTCGCTTTACTCCATTAAATACAATAGTAAGAAACTCGAGATAAAGAATACAAAAAGAATTATTAAAACAATTAGGAAGCTTATCTTTTAAGTCTTTACAGCTAAATCGGAAAGCAATTTTACGGGATTTATTAAAATGACTCGAAGAAGACAACTGTCAGAATGGCTCTGTTTTCCAGCAGCGAATAAGCCATTTTAAGTGAAAAAAAGGAAACAAGAACGCTCTGCAGTATTATCTAGAGATTTAATTTTGTCTGGACAAATGTGTTATTTATAAACTAAAACAAAAATTAATCATTGTAGCTCGGAAAACACATTTCTTCTAAAATTGACCTGAAAAAATATATTCAAAATTAGAAATATATGGAAATTTACTAAACAAGAAAAAGTATTCTTGACAAGCAGTCAAAATCATTATACAGAAATGAAAGAGAGAAAACTCGTTACTTGTTGTTATTTCTTTCAAAGTTAATTAAGAAAACCAGACCGGTTTCGAACTATTTGGTTCTCATCAGTACGGTGCAGGCAGTGGCGTGGTGCAATAAGTTTGAGGACAAAAAAAAAAGATTCCCACCTTTAAATACAGACTGTTTAAATACACATAAAACCCTGGCGTAGACAAACATATACCTGCGAGGCCACTTTAATGAAAGATTAGCAAAAAACAAAAAATCTTTAAAAGACTACATCTTTTCTATACTTTAATATCACTTGCTACTGTTTATTCTAAACAAAATTCTAACACACAATTGTCTATGTCCCACATTTCATACCTTCAACTAAGGTCAACTGCAAGGCCTCCTAACCGCGAGGACGCCCAGGCGCGACCCGTAGGCCACCGCCTACACCGCCTATTGCCTAGCTACGCTACTGGGTGCAGGCGATAACAAAAAACTAAAAAAATGTTTTAGGAAATCAAAATGGCGTATAAGCATAGTAGCTTATTGCCTATCACCCCCTCTGTCGTGAATCTAGGTCTGTGCAACTTTAAAGGAAAACCTTTGGCTAGTGTGAAAATCTGCATCACCGGATCGGATGCAACCTTTCAGTGCAAGGAAATAACAAGCAACAAGGGATTTTAGCTCTCTTTCGTCCAGTTAGCGACTTGCAAATAATAACAGCAAATTCAAACTTCATTTAATATTACAGGGGTTTTAAAAAGTTTTATGAAACTGATTTTGGTGTTATCAAAAATTCAATATTTTAAATTTTAAAAATAAAATACCCTAAAAATTTCACATAATTGGTTTTTTAAAAACTGCTTCCCCCAAATTTATACACCACACAATTTTGCAGTTGTAAACGAATGGCCGTAAGTCAACTTCGCCAAGTTATTACTCTTAATTTCTTTTACAATGCGTTAAGGTTTTATACTTATGCGACTGTTTATATCTCAGTTATTCACTTATTAGCCTAGTTTACACCGCGAGGACCAATTAGATCCGTGGACCAAACCCAGGACTTATTTTTGTTGGTTCACTAGTGTTTATACCTACTTAGTTTATGGATCAATTTAATTCACGTTTAATCCTAGTACCAAAATGACAGCTGAGCATATGACCAGAACCTAACCTCGTTTTTTATCTTTTAAAACTGTATCGCTTTTAAATTCCATTTGAAAAAATTAGAAAAACAATTTTTGTTTAATATCAACAAAATTTAAAAAAATATAAACAAGCAACAAAATTATTAGGGGAAGACCGAAATTTAACGTCTTTTTCGTCGAAATGCGCACTGTCAAAGATCAAGGCTGTCATTTTGGTCCACTAAAAAAGTCCGACGTGTTTACACCAAAGAAAATCATATTTGGTCACCCCGATTTGAGACGGACTGAATTGGAGTAGTAAATTTTAATACTCAAGTGTTTACACCGTGAATAAAGTACGCGTGACGTCACTTAGACCTCGAACTAAAAATTTGGTCCTCCTGGTGTAAACTAGGCTATTGATTAGTATTGATAAAATTGAACACCTTACTTAAGGAGGTCCTTTAAATAAGAAACTTTGGATAAATGATTTCCTCTTAGTGTTTTTAAAAACCCTCTTGTAGAAAGTATTTTAAAGGGTGCAATAACTCGCTTCTTCGAATGCTTTAACTTAATTTTTACAAATAACAACGCATTAAGGTTTCATACTTATGCGACTGTTTATATCTCAGTCATTCACTTATTGATTAGTATTGATGAAATCGAACAACTTACTTAAGGAGGTCCTTTAAACAAGAAACTTTGTATAAAAGATTTTCTCTTAGTGTTTTTAAAAACCCTCCTGTAGAAAGTATTTTAAAGGGTGCAATAACTCGCTTCTTCGAATGCTTTAACTAAATTTTTACAAATAACAACGCATTAAGGTTTCATACTTATGCGACTGTTTATATCTCAGTCATTCACTTATTGATTAGTATTGATGAAATCGAACAACTTACTTAAGGAGGTCCTTTAAACAAGAAACTTTGTATAAAAGATTTTCTCTTAGTGTTTTTAAAAACCCTCCTGTAGAAAGTATTTTAAAGGGTGCAATAACTCGCTTCTTCGAATGCTTTAACTAAATTTCTACAAATAACACCGCATTAAGGTTTCATACTCATGCGACTGTTCATATCTCCGTTATTCACTTATTGATTAGTATTGATGAAATGGAACAACTTACTTAAGGAGGTCCTTTAAACAAGAAACTTTGGATAAAAGATTTTCTCTTAGTGTTTTTAAAAACCCTCTTGTAGAAAGTATTTTAAAGGGTGCAATAACTCGCTTCTTCGAATGCTTTAACTAAATTTCTACAAAAACACCGCATTAAGGTTTCATACTCATGCGACTGTTCATATCTCCGTTATTCACTTATTGATTAGTATTGATAAAATGGAACAACTTACTTAAGGAGGTCCTTTAAACAAGAAACTTTGTATAAAAGATTTTCTCTTAGTGTTTTTAAAAACCCTCCTGTAGAAAGTATTTTAAAGGGTGCAATAACTCGCTTCTTCGAATGCTTTAACTTAATTTTTACAAATAACAACGCATTAAGGTTTCATACTTATGCGACTGTTTATATCTCAGTCATTCACTTATTGATTAGTATTGATGAAATCGAACAACTTACTTAAGGAGGTCCTTTAAACAAGAAACTTTGTATAAAAGATTTTCTCTTAGTGTTTTTAAAAACCCTCCTGTAGAAAGTATTTTAAAGGGTGCAATAACTCGCTTCTTCGAATGCTTTAACTAAATTTCTACAAAAACACCGCATTAAGGTTTCATACTCATGCGACTGTTCATATCTCCGTTATTCACTTATTGATTAGTATTGATAAAATGGAACAACTTACTTAAGGAGGTCCTTTAAACAAGAAACTTTGTATAAAAGATTTTCTCTTAGTGTTTTTAAAAACCCTCCTGTAGAAAGTATTTTAAAGGGTGCAATAACTCGCTTCTTCGAATGCTTTAACTTAATTTTTACAAATAACAACGCATTAAGGTTTCATACTTATGCGACTGTTTATATCTCAGTCATTCACTTATTGATTAGTATTGATGAAATCGAACAACTTACTTAAGGAGGTCCTTTAAACAAGAAACTTTGTATAAAAGATTTTCTCTTAGTGTTTTTAAAAACCCTCCTGTAGAAAGTATTTTAAAGGGTGCAATAACTCGCTTCTTCGAATGCTTTAACTAAATTTCTACAAAAACACCGCATTAAGGTTTCATACTCATGCGACTGTTCATATCTCCGTTATTCACTTATTGATTAGTATTGATAAAATGGAACAACTTACTTAAGGAGGTCCTTTAAACAAGAAACTTTGTATAAAAGATTTTCTCTTAGTGTTTTTAAAAACCCTCCTGTAGAAAGTATTTTAAAGGGTGCAATAACTCGCTTCTTCGAATGCTTTAACTTAATTTTTACAAATAACAACGCATTAAGGTTTCATACTTATGCGACTGTTTATATCTCAGTCATTCACTTATTGATTAGTATTGATGAAATCGAACAACTTACTTAAGGAGGTCCTTTAAACAAGAAACTTTGTATAAAAGATTTTCTCTTAGTGTTTTTAAAAACCCTCTTGTAGAAAGTATTTTAAAGGGTGCAATAACTCGCTTCTTCGAATGCTTTAACTAAATTTCTACAAAAACACCGCATTAAGGTTTCATACTCATGCGACTGTTCATATCTCCGTTATTCACTTATTGATTAGTATTGATAAAATGGAACAACTTACTTAAGGAGGTCCTTTAAACAAGAAACTTTGTATAAAAGATTTTCTCTTAGTGTTTTTAAAAACCCTCCTGTAGAAAGTATTTTAAAGGGTGCAATAACTCGCTTCTTCGAATGCTTTAACTTAATTTTTACAAATAACAACGCATTAAGGTTTCATACTTATGCGACTGTTTATATCTCAGTCATTCACTTATTGATTAGTATTGATGAAATCGAACAACTTACTTAAGGAGGTCCTTTAAACAAGAAACTTTGTATAAAAGATTTTCTCTTAGTGTTTTTAAAAACCCTCCTGTAGAAAGTATTTTAAAGGGTGCAATAACTCGCTTCTTCGAATGCTTTAACTAAATTTCTACAAAAACACCGCATTAAGGTTTCATACTCATGCGACTGTTCATATCTCCGTTATTCACTTATTGATTAGTATTGATAAAATGGAACAACTTACTTAAGGAGGTCCTTTAAACAAGAAACTTTGTATAAAAGATTTTCTCTTAGTGTTTTTAAAAACCCTCTTGTAGAAAGTATTTTAAAGGGTGCAATAACTCGCTTCTTCGAATGCTTTAACTTAATTTCTACAAATAACACCGCATTAAGGTTTCATACTCATGCGACTGTTCATATCTCAGTTATTCACTTATTGATTAGTATTGATGAAATGGAACAACTTACTTAAGGAGGTCCTTTAAACAAGAAACTTTAGTATAAAAGATTTTCTCTTAGTGTTTTTAAAAACCCTCTTGTAGAAAGTATTTTAAAGGGTGCAATAACTCGCTTCGTTCAAATCGCTTTAACTTAATTTCTACAACACACCGCGTTAAGGTTTCATACTTATGCGACTGTTCATATCTCAGTTATTCACTTATTGATTAGTATTGATAAAATGGAACAACTTCCTTAAGGGAGGTCCTTTAAACAAGAAACTTTAGGTAAAAAGATTTCCTCTTAGTGTTTTTAAAAACCCTCTTGTAGAAAGTATTTTAAAGGGTGCAATAACTCGCTTCTTCGAATGCTTTAACTTAATTTCTACAAATAACAACGCGTTAAGGTTTCATACTTATGCGACTGTTCATATCTCAGTTATTCACTTATTGATTAGTATTGATAAAATTGAACACCTTACTTAAGGAGGTCCTTTAAACAAGAAACTTTGGATAAAGATTTCCTCTTAGTGTTTTTAAAAACCCTCCTGTAGAAAGTATTTTGAAGGGTGCAATAACTCGCTTCTTCGAATGCTTTAACTAAATTTCTACAAATAACACCGCATTAAGGTTTCATACTCATGCGACTGTTCATATCTAAGTTATTCACTTATTGATTAGTATTGATAAAATGGAACACCTTACTTAAGGAGGTCCTTTAAATAAGAAACTTTAGATAAAAGATTTTCTCTTAGTGTTTTTAAAAACCCTCTTATAGAAAGTATTTTAAAGGGTGCAATAACTCGCTTCTTCGAATGGTTTAAATTAATTTCTACAAATAACAACGCGTTAAGGTTTCATACTTATGCGACTGTTCATATCTCAGTAACTCACTTATTGATTAGTATTGATAAAATTGAATTGAATTACTTATGCAGGTCCTTTAAACAAGAAACTTTAGATATAAGATCCCTTCTTAGTGTTTTTAAGACCATCTTGTAGAAAGTATTTTAAAGGAGGCATAAACTCGCTCCGATAAATCCTCTAACTTAATTTCTTTTACAATGCGTTAAGGTTTTATACGTATGTGACTGTTTATATCTGAGTAAGTAACTTATTGATTAGTATTGATGAAATTGAACAACATACTTGAGAAGGTCCTTTAAACAAAAAAAATTTTAGATAAAAGATTTCCTTTTAGTGTTTTAAAGACCATCTTGTAGAAAGTATTTTTAAAGGAGGCAATAACTCGCTTTGTTAAATCCTCTAACTTAATTTCTTTTACAACGCGTTAAGGTTTTATGCTTATGCGACTGTTCATATCTCAGTAAATTACTTATTGATTAGTATTGATAAAATTGAACAACCTACCTGAGGAGGTCCTTTAAACAAGAAACTTCTGCACAAAAATTCATTTTCAATTTCACATGCCAATCTGCAAGCTGCTTCGGAAGTCACTTGAAGTTCCTTGTCGGTATAGTAGTGGAGACTGGCATATTGAGCTACTTTATCATCAGCAACTCCAATTCTGGGTGTTTGAAATACGCGATTTCCTAGAAATAAGTAAAACTTCTTATATTATTTTGATTAAAATAAATTATTATGACGGAGTCATATAATGTAAAATATTTAAATACCAAAATTTAAAAAACAATACAAGGTGTCCTAGATTAGGGGGTAATCACTAGGGTTTCGAAAACCGCAAGAGATACGAATTCGATTAAATTAGGTCAAAGTGGCGTACTAAGGAGTCATACATACATCGTTTTTAAATTAAGAAAATTGAAGATAAATTTGGAAAAATCTAAAAAACCCGAAAATTTGTTATTGGGTTTTTACTTAATCTGATTGTTTTTAATGCCATTAAAATTTCTCATACTTTTTAAATTCCACAAGATGGGGGTGGCATATTTTGAATACGATGTTTTTATATTTGAGAAACCATCAATAACTTTGTTTTTATACAGGGCGTTTCTAAACCAAAAAACTACAAGTTTGGAAGGTGATTTCTTGTTCCAAATAAAGGGTAGTTTGCTTTTTAAATTTCTGGTGAAAAGTCAACCATTAGTGAGCTATCGCGGTACAAAAAATGGCAGAAAATATGGTTTTCAAATTTTTGCACTTTTTAGAACTAATAAAGTGGTAAAGACAACCCTTCTCTCGTTCTTGCTAGAGCAAGTTTAATGAGATACGTATGCAATGACCTCGAAAAATACGAGGGTGGTTCAAATATGATCGAGACAAATATTCTGACACGTTTATTTACTATCGAAAAAATTTCCAGTTTTTCTATGTATATCCCCTCACTATTTACGCATTTTGTCCTCCTTTCTGGAAGCTTTTTGATGCCGGTATCGAAGAATCCTTTGGGTCACTCGGACAGCCATAGTGCGCACAAATGTGTGAATAATTTGACCTCCGAGGGCTTCTTTTAGGAATCAAACATATGGGTGATAATTCTGGACTGTAGGGGGTGTTTCAGATCGCCTCTCCCACCCCCAATTTCGATATTGTATCGAAAGTAAGACGCGCGGTATGAGGGCGCGCGTTATCATGGAGTAGAATCGCACTTCGTGCTGGAATGCTCCTCTTTTTCGAGCGATAAGTGGGTTTTACGTGTGTTTTAAGAAGGTAAAGAGTGGTATTCAGCAATTATGGTACGTTGCGTGCGCAGAAATCGACGTACAGCACGCCCCCCTGGTGGCTTATTCTCGACGGTTTCGCGGCCATCCATCAAATGTTTTGACCCATCTAAACACAACAGCCCTACTCATTACCCTACTGATTTCGCAAACGCATAAAAAATATCCGTATTATTACCGCCTTCCCACACTAAAAAACGAATGATAATACGTTGCGCAACGGCGGTCGGTAGCTTCGACGTTCACTCATGGTCGTAGCACGCGCGTGAAACATGTGCTACCGACCAAACTATGCCATACTGTTGGTAGAGGCGCAGCTACCACATACTCAAGCCACGCCCTTAAAAACATACATGCGCGCCATCTACAGCGTTGTTCTCGATCATATTTGAACCACCCTCGTATAAATTTGGATAGCCTAATTTTTTAGAACCTTTTAATCTTCTGTATTTTTCCATTTAACATAATGATTTCAAAAAAAAAAAAAAAAAAGAATTAAAAGTAAATTATAACGGTCGAGAAAAAGAGAAGTTATTTAATATAAAAAGAATATTTATCTGTCGTCACCTATTAAGGCGTTTATATTATTTTTTTATTCGACGATACTTGGTAGCTTAAATACAATACTCTATTTGTTTTTAGAATAAATATAAAGAGCATTATTTTGCGATATCTCCCTAATAGTTGCCTTTTAACCTAGCGTTTATAAAGCTAACTACTTTTTATTTTGAGCAAAGAAATATCCGCCTAAAATTTTTCGCATTTAGTTTAAAAAAACCCTGTACAGAAGATGAAATATGATTCAATAGACCTTTGTGGTGTGTCACAACCTACCTCTTTAAAAGTTATTTTTTCACGGCTGTTAAAAAAATGCAGTTCTTTAATCGTTAATCTGAAAATAAAGTACTCTATTCTAGTACACTATAAAAAGTGTTAAAAGAGTTTTTTTAACACTTCAATGCTTTTTCATACTTTTGAATTAGTATTTTGTTTCCATAGCTACTACAATAAACTTAAATATCAATTTATGCAATGGAACAGTAAATGCGACATCAGCTAAACCAAAGGGTCAAGTTACGTTTGATTTCGTCATTAGTTCTTTTAGTTCATATGTCAGTAGTTTTAAAATTTGACAGTTGGCGAATAAATTTATTAGAAATTATTTAAAATTAATAGTAATAATGAATTTGGATGACTAAGAAATTGAAAAGAAATTTATACTGTTTTAGTATTATTTTTTCAAAAAGTAAGTACATACAATTTTCCAAAACTAAATCATAACGAAATAGTTATGAAGAGGATAATTGTCTTTTAAAAAATAAGGAAGCTATGATTTTTTGTTGCAAAATAATGGCTGTGCTGCAAAAATTAAAATTTATAAGTTTAAATAAATAAAACATGTATAAACTGGTAACTTGGGAAATTTGTATACTGTCGTAGAAAAATATAGTATGTAACACATGCATAAAGTGTCTTTTTTACTCATGGAATTGCCGCACTCGCCTAACGGCTCGTGCATGTGAAACTTCCATTCGTAAAAAGTATCACTTTATGCACTTGTATATAACTTACTATATATGTTGCAAATAACGCATGTATACTATTATTTTTAGGTCAATGAAATCCTTGACAAAATAGCATAATAATAAGGCAAGTTTACTTACTAAAGTGTAGGAGACGATGGACCCAAACAATTTTCATAAACTTGTGATAAAACCTTCAAATGCTCTATCGAAAACATGTGTTGTTTGTTTTTATCGTGTCATATTATAAAAACAAATGTATAGCAAACAGTACCCACAAATTTTGGGGTGTACTCAGGTTGCTAGACGGCAAAAAGTTGATAGACGGAGATGAATAAGTTGCTAGAAAAATATTGTTGAGTTGCTAGACGGTAAAAATCACAGGTGCATGCAATAAAATATCTTGTAAAACGAATGCTTTATATAATTTTTTCTGTTTTGCTTTATTTTGTATTAAAATTCACGTATTTTAATAAATAACAGATTTATAATTAAGTATTATTATTATTATTGAATGTATTAGTTTTGGTTTAATTAAGGAATTAAAAAAAAGGCGTTGCCTACCAGCACTAACCATGAGTCAAATAGTAACATTATGTTATTATTTAGTAGTTTATTCGTAATTCCCTAAAACTGTTTTAATTATCCTGTTGGGTGCCGATCTACCTGCTTTACGGCGCGGTGTAAAAATTTCTTCTAAGATAATTTGACCCTTCGATTACCCCAGGTATAGTTTTTTCGCTCAAATAAGCTCCGTCGGCATGATCTACCAATAAAAATAACTCCTTAAAGGTCGATTGCCTACAATAAAACGATAAACAGTAGTCGGGACAGTACGGTTGTATTATACCTTCACAATACAACCGTACCCTCCCGACTACCGTTTATCATTTTATTGCAGGCAATCGTCTTTAAGGGGTTATTTTTATTAGTAGATTATGCCGACGGAGCTTATTTGGAAAAAACTATATAAACACAATTTGTTGTCGAAAGTTCGTTCGCCGATTTTGATCTGACTGTTATAAGGTCACATAGCGGCGTATTTTCCACCGCATTTGAAAAATTTAGGTAATTTTGCAAAAGTTAGAATTTGTCTATAAAATGTAATTATATTCACGGTAGAAATACAAAAAGAAAATTAGCTTTTAAAACTGGATTTTTTATGGGGTGGGGTCTAAAAAAACAACTTTTCCTAGTTTTTATATATAATTATTTAAAAATATTAGCAACGATAGTGAGGTCACGTGTGGGTTACGTCTAGGAACTCAACCATTTCCCCGTCTAGCAATTTGACAATCCTAATCTGTTTCATCTGGGTTCGTCTAGCAATTCGAGTACACCGAAATTTTAGACACGCTGTATATTTACTTGTTCGCATTAATAATAGGACAACCTGCATGTAGTGTAAGCAGTAAAAAATAGCAATTTTCTTTCAGTTGTTTAAAAACACTACTGTAATTTAACAATTCGTGTGTAACATACTTGAAGGTAATAAAAGACATGTTCTACTTTCAGCTCTAAAACTATGTTGCAGCGTAGGTAGTTCAAAAAGATAAAAATCCATCTCATTTCCTTCGTCTACGAATAAAACTGTAGGAAACTGCAATTTTACGGAGAAATTTAACAAAAACTTTTTAAATCTCTTGGGTAATCTTAAGTTAAAATACTTTTTAGGTCCCGTTAGAAATGTTATGCTTGGACTTTTTTGCTAACACTTTACGGCCATGGTAAGTAAAATAAAATTAATTGTAAAAAGGTAATAAAAAAAATCGGTTGTCTGCAAAGTCGGTTTACTGACGATAGTAGAACGTGACAACGTCAAAAGAATTATTACCTTTATCGCCGCAATTATCGTTGCTATAAACAATTGACACCACATTCACTTTTCACTGCACGCTCACTCAGGAAGGAGAGAAACAGATGTCGAACGCTACCAAACACAGAGATTGCGCCTCTTTGTCGCTCGTTCCGCGCTCTCGCTTGCACTTCAAGCCTTAAATGGAACGCGCGAGGTAAGGCCGCATGAGTCATGTTTTTGGTGCGTGCAGGCGGGACCATCAAATTATAAGACGTTGTCACGTCAAAACGTTCTGTCAAAATTTATTTATTATTTACAGGGTGTTCATTATTTATTAGTACTAAGAGAAACCACGGATTCATTTTTTTAATGCATAAGTATTTAATCAAACATACCCATGTGCAATACTATTAGGCACTGGGCCAGTAATAAATGGGAGTTTCCTTTGACGAGTCTACCACAAATATTCATACCTCCATATATGGAAACGGCGCTTTTACCCAGCCTGTCAATGTCAAATGTTTCGGGTGTCGGACTGGGCGAATGCGCCACTTGTCGGAGAAGTTTACCACAACGTTTGAAACGCAATTTTAAACATGTGCTTGAACTTTATGGTTTCATGACTGTAACCCTTACTAGTTTTGGCAAAATGTTTAAAAATTGCGTGTAAACATTGTGGTTAACGACAAAAAGTACCGCGTTCGCCCAGTCCGACACCCGTAACATTTCACATTGACAGGCTGCGTTAAAGCGCCGCTTCCATATATGGCGGTATAAATATTCGTAGTAGACTTCTCAAAAGGAACCCCCTAAAACGGTTTTAAAAGTGTTCTTCCCTTGAAGTCATTTTATTACTGGCCCAAAGGATTATACAGGGTGGGCCCAACACAGACGTCCAAAATTAAAGAAAATGTTATTAAGGACAAATAATGACTGATGGTGAAAAAAGGTTAATTATTTTCAGTTACGAAGATACAGAGTGTTAAACTTAAAAAAAAATGGTTTTTTAATAAAATCTTAAAGATTCGTTAGTCGATTTTTTAAAATTTGGCAGTGTTGTGCATTGTGATAAGGCGCTATTTTAGCACTTACTAGATCATATTTATAAATTCCAGTGGCGGCGCTAGAGGTCACCTTACTGATATTATTGACAAAAAATGTACGCCACTGACTTTTAAAAGTTTATATATATATATATATATATATATATATATATATATATATATATATATATATATATATATATATATATATATATATATTTAAATTAAGCACCTAAAAATACTTTTTTTTTGCCCCTTGATATTTTTTCGTATCTTGCCTTGTTTCCCAGAAAAAAACAAAAACCACTTTAATTCGTGTTTCACGTGGTTTTTAAAACTTTGATTTTAATAAAATTTGGTATACGGAGGTTTTTGGGACGCTGGTTACGAATCTAAAATAATTTTTATTTCGGACGCGTTTTGATTTCGAGATATTCAGCATGGGTAAAATAAATAGAAAACTGGATTTTTAGGAGGTGGAAATCAAATATTAAGTGCCAATTTAGCAGAAAAATCAAGAATTGAGTGCAAAAGAAGGGGAATATGGTGAAATTAGGTTAGTTTTCTATTCAAGCCTGATGATGAATATCTCGAAAACGAAACTCGTCGGAAAAAAATTCCCTAAAAACCCTCGTATACCAAATTTTATTAAAATCGGCGATGCGTCCAGATTGTAAATAATTACTCGTCAAAGTTTAAAAAATCATGTAAAACACGAGATAAAGTGGTTTTTTATTTTTTTTCTGGAAAACAAAGCAAGATACGAAAAATATCAAGGGACAAAAAAATTATTTTTGGCTGCTTAATTAAAAAAAATATATATAAAAACTTTTAAAAAGTCAGTGGCGTACATTTTTTCTCAATATTATCAGTGAGGTGACCTCTAGCGCCGACACTGGAATTTATAATCATATGATCTAGTAAGTGCTAAAGTAGCGTCTTATTATAATGAACAACACTGCCAAATTTGAAAAAAATCGACCAATTATTTTTTTTTAATTTAACACCCTGTATCTTCGTAACTAAAAATGGTTGACCAATTTTTTCCCATCAGTCATTATAGGTCCTTAATAACAGTTTTTTTATTTTGGACGTCTGTGTTTGGCCCACCCTGTAAATTATGGGACCAGCAAGGAATGTTACTCATATCCCACTAGTATGACTTTTGCAGTACGAGACGCAGACAAGTGCTGTAAGTCATACCAGAGGAAAATGAGGATTACGTGTAAGTTGCATACTATACTTTTCTACGACTGTTAATATATCACTGGAAAATATTTTAAAATAATTGTTTTGTGGATTTATAATAATACAAACAATAAATTTATTGTTCCCGATTTGTGACAGAATATTTGTCAGCTGTGACATACGCGACATTATCGCCTACTAAAAATGATTAATCGAATGTGATTGATTTTATAATTAGTTGTACCTATTAGATATTTTTATACTTATATGTTACTAAAAAATAGAGACCTTGGCTAAAGAGTTATATTTAGAGAACGAGGTGATCGAAAACGTATACAAATTATCGTATGTATGAACATTTACGGAAGCTTGTGACGGTCGTGGGTAATGGATGTGGGTAATAATCGTGGGTAATGGCCGTGAGTAATAAGCCATATTACCTGTTTAAAATCACTCTATCAATGTATACATTTTTTACAGTGGTAGAAAAAAATTAATAATAAAGGAGAATACAGGGTGATACGTTTGATACGTTTCGAATATTGTAAGAAAAATTGGTATCTAGACGTTTTTTTAACATTAAGAATTCGGATCCGTTATTAATTTTGATGTGTTAAAGTTGGAAATTTTTATACGGAGTGTTTAAAAGAATACTAACCTTTACAAGCTTGGTTGCCCTTCAAGCACAAGTTTTCAAAATAGTCCACTCCCTGTGCATCAACAAACTGAACGAACTGACCTGCTGATCGTCTGTCTGTATCACTGAGTTGACACTGAAGGGTGACGTAGTTGTATTCTACGGATCTGCAGGTGAATCGATGCTGAAAAATTAAAATACATTTGTAAAAATTATTGTTTAATTGACGCAATATTATAATTAGATGAATGAATATGAAAAAAGTTTTAAAAATTATTAAATATCAACATCATATATATATATATATATATATATATATATATATATATATATATATGTGGAGCACGACCATAACTTGGATGGGTGACCGCCAAACAGGCACCCGGTGCTCGGGGCTCAGAAGATGGAGTGAGCAGCAACCATTCAAGTTATGTAATGAATGGTGTGTGAATGAGAAGGAGTAGGGTCAAGGCATAATTTGCTTCTAGGGCTGCAGCGCACCACCTAAGGGTGGTGGTCGAACCTAGGTGGAACACCCAAAAGGGCGAAAAAAGATTATAGACGTATTGTAAATTATACACTTGTCAACTTTTACCGAAAATACCCAAATAATTTATTACTTTTGATTAGATAGAGACCAATTTCATTTTTAAGTGATAACGTTTGTTGATATGAAAAAGTAATAAAGTTAGTACTAGTACTGAACTCTGAGGTACCCTAACATTAACTTGGTAAAAGCTTGCAATCCACAATACCTGATATTTGTCGATTAGAAAGAAAACTGAAAAGCCAATAACAAGGGACAGGCAACCATCTGGAAAACCTAAAAACTCTTCAGAATCCGAAACTTGCCCAATCATATTTACGTTTTCCCTTAAAAGAGAAAACGTAATATCACCTATTGAACAAGATACTTGTTCCAGTTGTGTGATACGAAAAAAAATCTCCTGTAGATCTCGTGCAAAAAATCCATACTGCCTTTCAAGCAAAATTTTTGTGTTTTTTTAAATACTTCATAATTAAATTCCTTCATGGGTTAGGTTGAATACGTGCAGCTTTCCAGGTCTCCGAAATAATACCTGTGTCATAAGATGTTCGAAACTGCTTAGGAATAAAATTCGTTTACTGTTCGCTTATGTCCTACAGGCTTTTATCGCAAATGTTTCTAAAATTTTGCATGAAACGTACATTTTTGAACTTTTTGCCTGAAAATGTTTAAGAAATGTTATTAAAGTATTGTAATGTTATAAAAACTGACCAAGTCAAATCTAACCTACTTTAAAATATCACATTTTACCTTTTTATCATTACTTTTAGTAAAAAAACTAGGTAGGTATTTAGAATTAATATTTTTTTTTGCGTTTTCGCTGCAGAGTTTTCTTTTTATGCTATAAATAATAGTGCGCATTACTCATTCATTATTTGCTACCGTTTTAACACGCTTCTGCCTGTTTATGACGTCGCAAAAATTCTATTCATGAATTCAGAAGGTCCATTTTCACCCCTGTACTAATCGGGACGAATATTGGTTGGATCGTTTTTAAATAATTGACCATACCATGCGGTTTTTGTATTAATTAAAAAAACATAATGCCATATCTCTGAAATTGACAGCAGTAAAAATATAATATTAGGTCACAATAAAGTTGATACAAGCAATTGATTACTATAATAAAAAATAGGGTAATCAATTTAAAATTCTAAAATTCCCTAACCCCATCTACAGAGAAAACCATAAACAGTGGCAACCTTGCAAATATAATTTTTGAATTTTCTCCTTGGCATAAAATTCCCAGCAAACACTATTTGCCGGCAATGTACATTTTCATATTGGCATTGATGGTAAAGCTTTGTCAATTGGTGGCAATATTATGCCAACATCTTATACGCATTAAAAAGTCAACCCTAAATAAACACTTAATTGCCAATAAATTTTGCATGCAGGCGAATTGCCGGCAAGCATACAAAAATGACGGCTTACCAATCCTGATTAAATAAAGCACGCGTTTTTGTTGTAGGCAAATAAATATTGGATTTTTGATGGCAAACCTTCAACGCATATTCATACTTTTTAAACCATATTATTAACATTGGTATTTAACTAACATTAAAGCAATTTTTTGATCTGTTTTATTTATAATGGCAGCTAAACAACATTATTTTATGTTTTTTACATAATTTAAAGGAAATGGCCTTTTCATAACATTTTATTGTTAAAAATCATGCAAATAAAAATTAGGTCAAACAAAATATGTTTATTATGTATTTTGGAGCGAACAAAAATAAAATAATAGTAAAATTAGCTACGTTAATTTCTACCGAAGGTGACCGCTTTGTGCATTTGTTTTCTACGTGGTTTTCTAGCTTTTTAGTTTCTTTTTAAAGAGTTTTAAAGAGTTTTTAATAGACATAATTAAATGTATTCATTACCTAATAAGTGTGTGTTGTGTGATTAATTGGTGATGGCTAGTCGAGAAGGCAAGATATTCAAGTAGACTGTTAGGAGCTGTAAACATTTTGTTTAAAACTTTATTAAAAGTTTTAAAGACGTGTTAATAAAAAAATATTATATATATTTAATAGTTTTTGACATACCGATAGATGGCGTAATGGACAATAAACTACTACGTTTCTGCAATATCTTCGCTTTTTGTCGTCCGTTAGACAAAAATAATTCGACAGCGGTCTGCGGTAGGTGATCTCACTTAGCTTTGAAAGAAATATCTTCGGCTAGTGTAAAAATCTGCATCTCCAAGTTGGACAGTGTTCCGAGAGATGGTACTTTGCATTGCAAGGAAATTGCATGCAGTAAGGAGTTTTTCCTAGTTTAATTTTCAATTAAAATATCGCATCATTTTAGCTTTTAAAAAAAGTATATGCGACAATTTTCGTCAATAAGACGTCAGCTTGCTGCTTGGGAGTATCTGCATCTGCCCACTTTCGTGTCTTTTTGTTATCTTTTTGTCAATAACTTATTAATGATGGATGCCATCATCTTGAACGCATTTTTTGCCAATATCTTATTAATGACGGGTGCCATCACTTTATCTGCAACACGTGGCCTAATAACGGCCAATTGCCCACTTTCGCGTCTTTTTGATACCTTTTGCCAATGCCTTGCCATTAAAGAGTGTTGGCAATGCCAGTAAATTAAATGTACAACGCCGGCAAAAATGTTATATGGGTTTGGTATATATTTATATTTGATGGTTGCTAAAATAATATACGGTTACGGTTTGTTCTACTAACCCTGTATTATTTCCACGTGTTCCGATTTTTATAATAAGTAATATATTTAGAAAAGCATTACATGATTAAAATAAAACATTTTAATTTTATTTTTTAAATATTTTAGTGCGAATCAAAAATATCGAAGAATCGTCCTGTACATAAAAGTAAAAACTTATTTTCTGTTTCCAGCGCGAATCATGAAGAAAAAGTTTTAATTTTCCTCATTATGTAAAAATATGCAAAGCGGAAGCCGCAATGCGATGCCGAAAAGAAGTTTTTTACATCTCACTAATTACAAATTTTAATTAGACGAATTTGTGGTCTAAAAATAATTAGAGCGAAATAAAGGAAGAGATTTTTCAAGGTTTAAATTTGATTTTTTTGCTGACTTAGCTTTGTTATAGTGGTAAAAAGTGTTTATACTAGACTGGGCAAAAAAATCGACTATTTTTTTTAAATATATCAAAAATATTGTTCAAGGTAGCAAAAACAAATATCGTGAAGGGTTGAGCCCTTAGGCCTTAATATTAATATTAGTATAGTATTGGAGGTAGCAACGTTTTCGAAAAAGAATTTTAGGTCAGCTATATTTTTTGATATGTTGTTAGTCATCTGTAACACTCTAAATTTTTGGGTGTTGAAACAGTCACACTGATACTGGTTTCTGTATAAACACAGTGTTTCAACACAAAGGTGTCATGACAAATTCAATATGTTTTTGACAAATTGGCGCAGCGCGTTGTTTTGCAACGGTTGGGTGTTGTCACGTCATTCGTGGTACCATTACATTATTGCGAAATCTTGAACGGCAAGGTCGATTCCGCTATCTGTTAAAGAGTTGCTATAGTGTATCGGTTTCATCTAAGGTGTCAGGCGCAACTCGTCCATAAGGTCATATTCGGTCCATGACCCACCTAATTTGTAATAAAGCCAAAAAATAATAACAAGCAATTAATCCTAACATCCTGACAAACAAAAAGTTCAAATCTATTACTATGCGAACACTCCCTAATAATCAATTTAAACAACGAAAACTTTACACGGTCAGTGCATTTCTTGACTGTATTTCTGAATGAAACTGCAAGATGTCTCAAGCCAAAAAGAAGAAGATAAAACACGCTTTGTATACTAGTAAAAGGTCAACACCCGACCAATCAGAGACTAGGGTAATTTGCACCGGGTTATTTCGTCGGTAATTGGCAGGCAACCCAAAATACTGGTGGTGAATCAATGGTAGTATATCTCGAACGTTGAAATGACAAAATCAAAGTCGGTCTACATAGGGTCGCGACATTCGGCCATATTGCTTTGACGTGTTATGACGTCATATTTCCCATTTTTCGGCCATGTTGTTCAGGGACAGAGATATACAGTTTCTTGTGTTAGTAGAACAACCGTTTACATAACAGTTTTTAATTATTATTAAGTTGTAAATTCTTTTACTTTCAATAAAAAACTTTTGGAATTACATCTTTCAACAAATATCTTTTCCAAAACAATGCAAAATGAAATGCGCAAATTCTAGAAGCCACTGGATTGATCATCAGCTTTGATTTTACCCAGTGTTGCCAACTTTTCTCCGTGGAGTGCCCTTCCTTGCGTCCTCGACCTCGAACTTTTTAATATAAATGACATGCTATATTTGTTTTATTAAAAACTTAATTTTTAATTGACATTTAAAATATTTATTTATTATCTTAGAATAAATCGTTTTTAAAAGTTATTAATGTCCTCTAGAAATATTAACCTTTATTATTACAGCTAACTTGTAAAAATAACGTAAAAATTTTTTGTTGTATGATCTACACTTTATGTTAGGACAGTTGGATAAAAATAATCTAATTGATTTAAAATTACAACTAGAAAAGGTGAGAGTAAGTTTTTTTACCCCAGTATTATTCTAAGGACTATATTTACAAGTTTACATACATTAAGCTTTTATATTTATAACTAAAATATGTGAAATATACGTAAATTGACTTTTTAATTTAGACGTTAGAATATTTATTAAACTACATTGTTAAATTTATAAAATCTTTAACTTATTGGAAATAAAATATTTTAACGTCAATACACGAGATAATTGCGACACGAAAATAGAATCTGAAATTATTTCCAATAATTTCACTCGAAAATATGCTTATAATTTAATTTTGTATTTTCGTTAAATAAACACTAATATGAGTAAAAATATTTTTTAAATCAACAATTAAAATAAAAGATCTTTTTGCAACGATGGATGTATTTTTAAGACAAATAGTGAAAAAATTAAATGACTTAAAGAACAAAATATTAAAATCTTACCTCATTTAAACACGCAGCTAGACACGCCTCCTTTGTAGAAGTGTAAATCAAAGCATTATCTAAACCTCTAATCATTTTGTTTGGCACTCTTTCAAAAGCCCACGGCCTTAAGCATATGTTGTCGCTACGTAGCTGAAGCTTAGTCATATAGTACATGTTGACGCTTCGCTGAGTAGTAGCTGAAGGGTTGTTAGCTTGGGTTTCGTTTTGTAGCTGACATTGCGTTTCCTGAAAAATAAAAGATCGTGTTTAAATATATTTTACAGTAACCATCAAAAATGTGGAGCTACATATACAGATGTGGAAACAAACTCGCCGACCATAGGGAATTAAAAGCATAGAAAATATTCTAGTTGAGGTCCGACGAAACACGGAAGGGTATAGCATTTTAAAATTACAAACCTTTTAACCATAAATAAAATGCTCTACATGTCTTTTATGCAGATAAAAGGATATAGTATGTATATGTACATAGTTTTTATTCACACTATTTAGACAATACAGAATGCCTTTGTTTATTATTAATATGTAAGTTCTTGTACATAAATTTAATTGTATATCTTCAAAATTGTAAAAACCTTGACAATAATCCAGTATAAATCACAGGAAACCTTTGACTTCTTGATGTATAGGTACTTTACGAGTCCCTCCGTACCATATTATCCATATCATATTAGTATTCGAAGTACTATGTAGTTACTGCATTGGTTTATCGATTTGGTATATTCTTTCTTATAAGTTTACACCGTGGGGTCCTGGTAACAGGTTAATAGTCTTCCTTTACGATGCTAAAAAATCATATACTGTGTAAACAAACCTTTTTCCTTTTATAACCTTAGTTTAATGTAAAACAATAAGTTTTTATATATACCTGATTTTATGCTGTAATTAATTGGTGTTTAGAACACTTCTAGTTGTAATTCATCTTTAATTATCCATAATAAATCATGGTATTGATTTTTATCAAACAGCTGATTGTCTAGACTATCAGTTTTACTTCTGTCATAATCTTCCTTTTCGAAATGGGGTCAATGATATGGATTTCTGCCAGCCACTTTTAGGGGATATTCGATAGCCAACACTCTGTTACTTTGGGGCGTAAAGCCAACTCTAGGGCTTGTAAGGTCGAGTGTTTTGGGCAATAGGGCATTAGGATGACAACCCTGATTGAGGTGAAGGTAGGAGAACGTCACCCCAACGTCACTTGGATTTGGACGCTGAATACCGACATGGGCATGTCGAGTTAAAAAAATTCTTTTAGAAGATCTGTGAAATTTTTAACCATCTTTAAGTTTTTAAAGTTAAAGTAGTAGCCTTTTGAAAAAGGATTACTTCCTCGTTGTGTCGGTGTACATATTTTTGGTTTGTTTTGGAATTATCGCCGAAAAACGAGAGCCCGTTGGATGACAGAATTTGTAACACGCATTGGCTGTCTGTTTTGAATTTCATCTTTTATATTTGGATCTAGTCCTGAATCCCTCAAGAAAGAGGGTTCAAGTGGGGAACTAGAGAGGAACTTCAAGTGGGGAACTAGAGAGGAACTTCAAGTGGGCGACTAGAGTGGAACTTCAAGTGGGCGACTAGGTTGGAACTCAATTGGGAGAGTAGAATCTGAACTAAGTTCCAACTCAGCTAGGGTGCTATTCAACTGTGAGGTTGGTTTGATCCAAGTGGTGTGAGTGTTGAAACCACACTGGTAGTTTGGAGGTCATCCAGGAGTCTGGAAATTCAGATGGAAACCCATGTCCGCAAGTAGCCATACAAAAAAATGCCAAAATTTTCAATAGTTGATATTTTAAAATCATTTAAAAATAACGAATTATTATTTGCATTACTTTTTTTATTTAAGATTAAATACAATTTTTTGGACACTCATTTAGGTTTGTAAAAGGTAATTGGTATGTGTGTATCTACATATATTTGCTTTTAAAATTTATCCACAGGGCGGTAAATTCATGAATTTCCCTGCGCCAAAGGTACAACGTTTTGGTCTTCAACAAAATTTTAAGAAATATTAAATTTACCAAACAATTTTTATTATTACCAATTCCTTTCTTTTAACAAGATTTTCTACACTTATGAGAACTTATGTAAAACCTGTAAATTTGTAAATATTCATTGTACGAAGTAAGATTGTAAAGTTGTATATAGAACTCTGGTGTAAAAGGGTGACAAAGGAAGAAGTTTTCTTTTGGGGAATATATAAATAAAAATATTCATTTAACTGTATTCACCATTGTTTTAATTGAAGTTCTGTATATTATGGTTTCTGGTTTTAACCATCAAAAAATCAGTGGCGCTCAATAATTTCAGATAGATTTTAATTTAATATTTATGTTCAAACAATGGACATAGAAAACAGCCCAAACGAACCCATGCCTCGCTAAAGCTGCCGGAGTCTTTTGGTATTCTTAATGGGCAAATAAACAGCAATAACAATTAATGCCATAAGGGATGGCCGGCGGCAGCTACAGTCGTTCTGCTCAAACAGGCGCGCTTGTTGCATCGGTGAATTGCAAAAGAGTACATAGTAGATTGGTGGTGGGGATCATACGCACGGAATTTGCTAAGGACGGCGGCGGCGGTTTGTATACAGGGTGTAACTAAATAAGTGTAAAACATTTCAGGAGGTGATTCCTCATTGAAAAATATGAAAAAAGTTCCTATAAACATGGGTCCGAAAATGCATACTTTCCAAGATACAGGGTGTTAAACTTTTTAAATAAAATAGGTTTTTTGTAATTATCTTGAATACCCTGTAACCGATTTTCTTGAAATTTTTCAGTGTTATTTCTAGTAATAAGGGCCAAAGTTAGGCATAATTAAATTGAAATTATTAAGTCCAGTGGCGTCTCACGGGACATCTTATCGAAAATAATTGTAAAAAATATAAGCCACTGACTTTTTGTAACTTTTTTATTTTTTTAGAATAAGCAACTGAAAATACAACTTTTTTATCTTTTGAAATTTTTTGCATCTTGCTTCGTTTTCGAGAAAAAAATAAAAACCACTTTATTGCATGTTTCTTGGGACGGAATTTTTTGAATTTTGACGATTTACTGAGCAAAAACAGTTAAAGATAGAGCAAAATTAATTTTACTTTCCTATCTTAACTTTTTAAGGACTATCTAATGACATTAAAAAGTGAAGGTCAACTGAAGATTAAAGAAGGTGAATGTTGAACCTAAATGTTGGACACCCTGTATCTTAGAAAGTATGCATTTTCGGACCCATGTTTATAGGAACTTTTTTCATATTTTTCAATGAGGATTCACCTCCTTAAATGTTTTACACTTATGTAGTTACACCCTGTATAACGATAAAAAACATGTTTTGTGAAAATCGCCTCTGCTTATACAGTAACCTAGAAGTATATTTCATTTAGAACATGGGCGTAGTTCGGCAGCCCCGAATTAATATTTTTTTTGGCGGGGCAAAAATTGCTTTGTGCCCTCTCCCCCTCCTTCCTCGGCCATTATTCAGGGCATTTTTTCAAAATTTTCAAAAAAACAAAAATATTCGAAAACACTTATTTAAGTAAAAACTGTTATCCTGGATATAAAAATTAAAAGAAAAAGATCCCGCAATGCTTTTTTATGGTCTAAAAATATGCAATTAAGTGAATTTTATTTTTTTTTCTTAGCTAAATAAGATACGGAAAAAAATTGAGAGACATAAGAGCTTTTATTGGCTTAATCTAAAGAAAGCACAAACATTTTCCACACATTTACACAGTCAGTGGCGTACCGTTTTGTTAGAAATATTCCTTCAGTTGCCTCTCGTGACGCCACTGGGCTTCTTAAATGTAATTAACTCAGAGATAAATAACCCCTTTAATGCTATTAAAATACCGCTAAAGTGAATTAAAATTGGGTGAAGGTTAGTTAGGATATTTAAAAAAATAGTTTTTTTGTGGAAATTTTAACACTCTGTATCTTAGAAGTTAAGACGTTTAGGACATATGTCCATATAAAGTTTTTTCTTCAAATGAGTCCAAGAATCACCCCCTGAAATATAAGCATGCATTTACACCCTGTATATTATTTTATCATTTTGTGAAAGTACAGAACTTTTTTAAAATCCTAAAGCTTTGAAACATAGTAATTATTGAAAGGAAGTTTAAAGCCAGCCATTTAATCAAAACGAATCCCTTCTGAATGGAACTTTCTGCACTAATAAATTACTGTAAACTACGATGTTATACTGCTTTAAACTTCATTTAACTTGGAACTTCAACATTAGAAGCCGAGAGGAAACTTTCTGAGACAGTTTCTGCCATTCGTTACAATGTACAACGTTTTAATTTCAGCGAATTTATCTATTGGAATAGTTTTCAGACATCAAAAGGCTTTTAAGTACAGGTTGGTCGCAGTTTGATGCCCAAAGACACATACAGTGACGGCCAAAAAGTTAAAAACTTTATGGAAAATTGTTTGTTAGAAATTATCAAAAAATTGCTGTTTTTAAAATTATAAAAAACCTTATTTGGCATTCACCTCTGCTTATTAGGTAACCTAAAATTTAATAATGTCATTTGGCTTAGGTGCGACCTTTGGGGAGATAATTAATAAAAATTAAATTATTATTTTTTTTTATCTTTGGACAAACCACGACGGCTAAAGGCCTAAATATTAACGTACCGTGGGTGTCTTAAGCGAGGTAAGAGGGAGTTTGTTGACACGGGACTTAAATACTTAGATTTTTGGGGGAAGGAAAGACCTCCGCGGGCAGCAGGTTCCACATTCTAGAAATTCTAGGGATAAAAGAACGAACAAAGTAGGAAGTTTGAGGCCTGTCCAGTTGGACCGTATAGGGATGCATACGCGCGGCACCACGAGTTTCTCTGGTGGGAACCGTAAGTGGGGGAACTATACTGGACAATTCTTCAGAGCAGAAGCCATGAAAATACCTATAAAAAAGCGATAAGTCCCCCACAGCCCGACGATGGGCAAGAGAGGGAAGCCTTTCTGTAAGTGAAGGAACATTAATGAGACGAATAGCTCTTCTTTGAATAGAATCAATAATGCTTAGGGTTGTGGGGGACGCCATGCCCCAGATATGAGAACAATATTCCAAAGGAGGTCGGATTTGGGACACATATAAAGTGTATAAATTAGAAGCGGAAAAATACTTTTTGGCTCGAAAGAGAAATCCAAGCTTTTTGAAGCTGCCGTGGCTATAGATACAATGTGTTTATGCCAGTTAAGGTTACTTTCAAATGTGACGCCCACGAGATTGAAGGTGTCTTTGCTCTGTAAAACTTGGCCGCTCATAAGTAAAGGATGAGTATTTGATGACTCTTTTCGCGACAAGAAACATGACTGTGTTTTGGATGCATTAAAATGGACGAGATTTTTGGTGCCCCAATCCAATATTAAATTAAGATCCTGCGAAAGAGATATCTGCATCGCTCTGCGTTTATTTTCCATGTCAGGTTTAGTGATGGGTTTAGGAACCTGAAAACTGGAGTGAAGGGTACTATCGTCGGCGAAACTATGTATGGAATTAGTTGTGGACGAGAGAAGGTCGTTGATGTGTAGAAGAAACAATGTTGGTGCCAGAACTGAGCCCTGAGGGACCCCAGCATTTACTTGGTGAAAGCTTGAAGAATGGCCGTCCACAATAACTGATATACATTGATCAGATAGATAACTAGAGAACCAAGTACAGAGTTTAGTTAAAAGACCATAGGAGGGAAGTTTATTAGGAACTGCGGCATGCCAGACCTGGTCAAAAGCTTTGGATATATCAAGAGCAACGATCTGGGACTCACCTAGAAACTCAAGAGACTTATTCCAACAGTGTGATACGAAGGAAAGAAGATCTGCTATAGATCTTTTGTGGCGAAATCCATACTGCCTGTCATGCAAAATTTTGTGTTTTTCTAAGTACTTAAGAATTTGTGAATTAATTAATTTTTCCATTACTTTACAAAGAACTGACAGGATTGAAATTGGTCTATAGTTAGATGGAAGGGATTTAGATCCTTTCTTCGGAATAGGTTGAACACGTGCAGCTTTCCAGCTCTCCGAAAAGATACCTGTATAATATGAAATTCGAAAGAGCCGAGTTAAGATTGGTGCAAGTTCTGGAGCACGTTTTTAAAACGATTGCTGGTATGCCATCCAGCTCAGACGATTTCTTGGTGTTAAGGGAAGAAAGGATACGCTTAATGTGTTTTACTTTAAAAATAATATCGGGCATTTTATGAGGAACTGGGGTAACCGTTGGAATTGGATGATTTACGGGAGGGTCAAGGGTTGAATAGGCAGCAAATTGTTTGGCAAATAGTTCTGCCTTTCCTTTAGCAGTAGAAATAATTTCATCTTCCAGAGTTAGTGGTGGGAAAGAACTGGTACAAAAATTTCTACTTATGTTTTTCGCAAAGGACCAGAAAGATTTGCTGCCATTTGAGCAAGAAAGAACTTTGTTTTTAATACGATTGTCGAAGGAGTCTTTGGCTTCAGAAATTGTTTGATTGTAGAAGTTTCTTGCTTCAATGCTGGCCTGTCGGTTTTCTGGACCAGGATCCTGTAGAAACTTTTTGTGAGCCTGAACTTTTAAAATTCTGGCTTTATCCCAAGATTTGGAAAACCAGGGTTTGTTATTAGATTGTTTGGGGTTCTTGATGGTGTGTGGAATATAGGTTTCAATGCCCAATTGAATTGATTCAGTTAGTTCATTGCAAATTTGAGAAGGATCATGAGAAGAAAAGCAGATGGAATTCCGGGGGTAAGTGGCGAAGAAGTCCCTTAGGCCATCCCAGTCCCGTTGGGGGATAATTAATAAAAATTTATCTTATCTCTTTGTTTTATGGCTATGATACTAAGTCAATTCACCAGTAATCCCGTTGCGGTCATATAAGATATTGCTTATAAGCTTTACCGGCTTTGTCCGTAGAAAATCTGGATAATCGAGCTCAAAACTCCCAGACTTTCCTAGCAAATGAATAAGAAACAATTCAACTAATCAATAACAGAGATGAACCTCTGAACATGCATAAATTGTGGCTGTCAAGCCAAAGGCTGCTACTGGTATCGCGCATAACGTCACTTTCACCACTGACGTTTTTCCGCAAGGCACGCGCACCTCCTCGACCATAAGAAGACACTATGTGTTCAACACCAAAACGTAAAAACCTCAGGCTTTAGGAATCTTCACTCACAGCGCTTAGCCCCAGAAAAAAGAAGCCCCAATTTAGCGTGAATATTTTCTCGATCCCCGAGGGTACAGTAACGCTCGTACGACTCCTTCCGCCGCCTACCCGGGAAGTCTATGTAGACTTCTACGTAAACGTGAACCGCACTACTCGAAGACCGCGGAAAGAGTGATTAATAAAAATTAAATTAAAATATCATAATGTGAGGTTAGTTGGCTCGATATCTAAAAAAATTACTTGAAAGAGGTGTTGAGAATTTAATTTTATGCCGATATGCAAATTTTAAATAAAAATAAAAAAGATTATTTGTTCCAAAAAAACCGGTTAATTTACGAATATTATTTTATTTTTTTCCTTAAAATAAGTTTTCTAACTTTATAGTTTTCTTTCACATTTAAAACAAAAAAATTTAAACTAATTGATTTGGCAAGTACTCTAAGTACGCCTACCTTTTTTAAAAAGCTGTATTAATACATTACAATCAAAATGAAGTAAGATATGGCAGAAAAGACCATTTTTATTAAATATTATTACCCATTAATAGTTTTCTGAAGCAGTTCTCTTCTTACATTTTAATTAAAGTTAAGTAACACACCCAATAACTTAAACTCTTTATGGTAAAAAAATAATATTGCAGATTTTATACCAAATATATTGTGACGTATATTTTAAATATATAGATAGGGCCACTTTACGTCACTGGGGCAAATCTACCATATGGAACTATCTTCTTGGACCATAAGACCGGTGGACAATTAAAACTATCTTGGCATTTTTTTAAAAACCAACCTAACTTATTTGACTAAATGAACTAAATTTAGTATGAGCATACCCCCCACTAGGGGTATCCCGTACGGGGCTTTACTAAAACTTTAACTCTATACTTGACTTCACTAACTACTTCTTATCTAATCTCTTTCTAATTTCTTTCTCTTTCTTTAAATATTAAATTTTCCAGTGTTTGTTTTGCATTTCTACGCGACCCAGTTTGTTTAATGTTTTTATTTTATTATTATAAGAGTAACCTAGAAAATTGTTTAATTTATATGTTTATTTAGCAAAATTTCCAATGTTAAGTAACCCAATTAAAATGTATACTTATTTTAAAATTCCCAAAATGTATATTTTTACAATTCCCAAAATGTATACTTTTTTATACTAGGTGTTCACAATATTTATAGCATAAGTAGGCTTTAAGATAAATAAAAAACACATTAATAACATGATCTGTTTTGTTTAGACTTTTAAATTACAAAATAGCTCTTAGAAAAACAGGTGTACACACTTAGAGTGCTTGCCAAATCTATTTATTATAAATTTTCTCGTTTTAAATGTGAAAAAAATACAAAAATAATAATAAATTACAACAGTTTGTTACTTTATATTTGAAATTTGTATATGGGGCCAATATTTGGTGGAGGTACTTGACCGGGTACAAGGTATCCCCCGGTATATTAATCTGCCGCGCTGTAGTAAATCCCGAAATCCCCCTCTTTGGCTCCCCTACCACTATAAATGTCCAGTACCCCATCTGAGTAACGTATTCCAGGTGACGTATTTGGTCCAGAAAAAAACGTTGCCATTAATACAGCTGATGTATACAATACCATTTATTGTATCCACCAAAGTCGGTCTATATAGGGTCGCGATATTCGGCCATATTGCTTTGACGTGTTATGACGTCACATCTCCCATTTTTCGCCATGTTGTTCAGTGCCGGAGATATACAAGTTTAATGTATTAGAACAACCATTTCAGCTCGGCTGTCCATGAGAGCGGTTTTACGCTCGCGGATGATAAATTCAGCGTTGTAATTGGTTAGTGTAAATTTAAAATGCTGTTCCTGCCAATCACAACGCTGAATTATCATCCGCGAGCGGAAAACCGCTCTCATGGACAGCCGGCTTTACACAATAGTTTTTAATTATTATTAAGTTGTAAATTCTTTTACTTTAAATAAAAACATTTGGAATTACATCTTTTAACAAATATCACTTCCAAAACAAAGCAAAATGAAATGCGCAAATTCTAGACGCCACTGGATTGATCATCAGCTTTGATTCTTCCTTCCTTCCTTCTTGCCAATTTTTCTTCGTGGAGTGCCCTTCCTTGCGTCCCAAACCTCGAACCGCCTAAAAGTTGAGGATGTGTCGCAACCTTATAAATATAAAGTAACCTTGGTATACACCAGAAAATAGTAAATGCCAATACCAGAGTTTCTTTATGAGAAGGGGCTTAGACATAAGCAAGACCGGTGATAACTTTTGTCAGGGACGTGAGGGTGTGAGAATTACGATTTCGGTTGGCAGTTCTGTTCAAAGTTGGTAGCATTATCAGCTGATGACAGCGTCGTGCCTCGAAGCTTTGTTTGGTAAAAACTGTGGAAATTTGCCATTTTCATTTTGGTTATTTTGTTAATGTTTTTGGTTAGTTTAGAGACTTCACATATTATTGGTTCGGACTCGTTTTATTTTAGAGATTTTGATAGTGTTTAGTCGAATAGTTTTCAGTCATTCGTGTTTTATATACATATGATACAGATGAGTGTCCGCTAATTAATGGTACACAGAAAAACCACAGATTTCTTATGCGAAAATACCCATTTAGGATTTAAACAAACATACCTATATCCAAAAGTTAATGATAAGGAAGATACAGGGTGTTAAAGGGATATAAATCTTTTTATTTATGCATTTCGATAATTTCTGGTATGTTTTAAACATTACAGTATCCAGGAGTTTTTAGATATCAGCTATTTATATCTGCGCAGTTGTAATTATAGCTAATACGATGTTATTGAAGGTATATACATACTTTCGGGTGCACTGAACAACTAAAACGTGGATATCTTAAAAACGGTTGTCAAGATCGATTCTTACTAAGTATACCTTTTTGTGCAGAAATCATAGAGAAGCTTACTAGTTTACATACTTACAGGGTAGTAACAAAAAATTGGGTAGTTTTAGAGAATTTTAAATAGTGTACCCATCTCCCTCTAGTCTACACTCAAAAATTAATATTCGATCTGAAAAGCTAATGTTTAAAAACCTCTAGATACCGTTTTATTAAGATATTTAAAAAGGGGGAACAATTATTAAAATAAATTTACTTTTTCTTTTACTATGACACCCCCGTAGCTTCCTTATTATAAACTTTTGGACATTAGGTATGATTGGTTAAATCTTAATATTTTGACATAAGGAATCTGTGGTTTTTCTGTGTACCATTCATTAGCGGACACTCTGTATACAAAGTTTTTAAAATGGTTTTGGCTTACGGAACCATGGAAAATGTTTTGCTCTGCCAGGTACCTCATCGTCCTGTCGTCGCTTTGATAATTTTTAATTTTCAATATTTAAACCACTTTTATGTTTTTGTTTTAAGTTATGCCTATTAAAATAATCCAATAAATTTTGTTTACAACATACAGTTCTTTTTTGTTTTCTCTTTAATTCTACGCCACTGATCTGCCTAAAATCAAACATGGCTGAAAATGGCCCGACTTGACGTCACAGCCGCGCAAGCCAATATGGCGACTGTCGTGACCCTTATCTCATCAATCGACTTTGGCCAATACTATCACAACTTAATCGTCAATGGGCATGAGGCTTTAAGCCCTGCATTCAAACTTCATATAAAATAAATACTTAAGAAAAAAATTACCTGTACTGGTATTAAAGGATTCAATACAAAGCTAAACGCGGCCGCTTGACAGTCAGGCTCTTCTCGACACCAGCCCTGACATTCGTATAGACTGAGATTCTTAACTGTGTAGTATGTGTTCCCTCGGTAGTCAAAGTCTGTAAGTTTTTCAAATGCTATTCGACCTGTAACAAAATAAAAAAATAAACATTAGAGGTTTTAAATAAGGAAAAAAACATATTTGCCGTAGGATATTCAGGGCGGTTTAAAATCGCTAAAATATTACTTTGAAAAATAAAAATCAGAAGAACTTTTTTTTGAGACTGCCTAATTATAAAGAGTAAAAAAATAATCAAAAGTTTGTAAAACATTGTTTTGCTGTTGGTTATGTTTTTTTAAGAAAATTTGGGTTAATGTTACAAAAATTAAAAAAACTAATTAGCTAAAAAAGTACATTTTTTTAGAATACAAACGTAAAAAAGAATCACCCTAAAATTTACAGAGAGATTAAAATTTGTTTAAATGTTATTTTGGGAAATTTTAAAAAATGGTTATGAATATTTTTTAACTACTTATTTAAATAGCGTGAAAAAGTAAATAACCTCTTAACTTTTGTTAAATAAATCGTTACTTTTGTGTTATTACTTACATACACTTTAACTTTACTTGATATTGTATGCATATTAAAAGTAAAATTAATTATTTATTTACAAAAAAACATTTATTTTAGTTGACACCCAATTTAACAGTAATGATAAGCGATAAAAAAATATATGGGACTTTTTAAATTACTTTTTTATGCTTTTTAATTAGGCATTCTCAAAAATACATTTTTTAAATTTTTTCATTTTTTAAAATAACATTTTTGCGATTTTCTAGCACCTTGTACAGACTAGGTGGCTTAAAAAAAATAATGATATTACACCTGATAACCTAATGGCATCATTCCCATATAACATAATTTTAAAAGTTAGAAGATATTTTAAAAGAATTTGGCTCTTTTAATAAACCACGCATTTTTTTTACTGTGTTTATACTTTTAGGAGTATATTAAGATTAGTATAAATCATAAAAATATTTAAATTATTACATTTAATTATTAATTTAAAATATTATTGTAAAAGAAGGTGTTTATACGGGGTACGATCAAAAACAAATAATAAAATTTAAATGTTTAAAAAACTATAAGAGATAATGATACTATGTTATATAGTCCATCCGTGGACACATTGTATATTTACGTTTTACATATTTCCTGTTGAAGACATGTTCTATATTGGTTTGGCGGATTCATTGATTAGATGTTATTTTTTGGGTACTCGCCAAGTTATATTAAAAAACAAAAATTCCAAAAATTAAAAATAAGTAAATAAAAAGCTAAAAATCAACGTTTCGGTGGCAAGTCTGCCACCGTTGTCAAGACACAAAATTAAATTAAAATTAAAAATTAAAAAAATAATTATTATTTAGGTTTAAAAATTAAATTTTTTTAGCTTTTTGTTAAGAAAATTCTGAAAACCTTTGACATTAAATGTCAAATATGTTTGTTTGGTTATAGTGAATGTGATAAATTTTATATAGGTAAAACTTGTAGGATATTAGCTAAACGCATAAAAGAACACAAAACATACATAAAAAACACCAAATTTCACAAATCTAAAATTTGCCAACACGCATTTGTAACAATTACAGAATAAACTGGAATGCTTCAACTATTTTAGTAAAGGAAATTTGTTCTAAAAACGCAAAATTAAAGAAAGTGCATACATATAATTAAATAAAGATAAATGTGTAGCATCAATATCTGTTAATTTAAATAACACATGGTTAACTTTGATACATGCTGATGTCTCTTCAGGAAAACTGAAAATCAACTGACTTATACCTTATTTGTATTTTAAATAATCCAGCAACCAGTTATGTACATCACTATGACACTATAACCAAACAAACATATTTGACATTTAATGTCAAAGGTTTTCAGAATTTCCTTAACAAAAGCTAAAAAGTTTTAATTTTTAAACCTAAATAATAGTAAATTTTAATTTTTTTATTTTAATTTAATTTTATCTTAACAACGGTGGCAGCCTTTCCACCGAAAACGTCGATTTTAAGTTTTTTATTTACTTATTTTTAATTTTGGAATTTTTCGTTTTTTAATATCACTTGGCGTGTACCCAAAAATAACATCTAATATTCCTGTTATTTAAAAATCCTACTTAGTGAAACCGGTAATTTTCTAGAAACCCGCGATAAATTTCCGATTTAACGAAATTTGGTATACAGGGTTTTTGGGGCGCTGATCACGAATCTGAAAGATTTTTTGACGGAAACGTTTCGTTCTCGAGATATTTATCATCAAAGTTTCAAATTTAAACTAAGCTTATTTTCACTATATTCCCCTTCTTGCACACAATTCTTGATTTAAAGCCAAAGTGTCACAAAATATTTGATTTTCAGCTTTTAAAACCCTGTTTTTCTACGTTTTTTACATTATTTTTGCATTAAATTGCGTGGCTTTTCTTTGATAATGCGGCAACCATACATACACATAGGGCTTCATGGCACACTGGGATTAAAATGATTCAAAGTGTAGCTATGCAATTTTAATGCAAAAATATTGTAAAATATTTATTAAAAGGTGACAATCAAAAATATTGTGTGTTACTTCAGCTTTAAATCAAAAATTGTAGTGCAAAAAGAAGGGGGATTATTGTAAAAATAGGATTAGTTTAAATTTTAAGTCTGATGATGAATATCTCAAGAACGAAACGTTTCCGCCAAAAAATCTTTTAGATTCGTGGTCAGCGCCCCAAAACCCTGTATACCAAATTTCGTCAAAATCGAGTTGGCGCAGGTTTCTAGAAAATTACCGTGGAACCTAATTAAATGTAGTTTTTAAATTTAAATGTATATAGGTATACATACCAGCTATTAAAGAAAAAATATGCTGTTTTTTTCAAATCGTCTTCATATATCTAAATAATTGCGACCGGTCGTGCTTTTTTTTCCATTAAGAACTGACCCAAGTCGACCAAATTTTGCAAAAGGGAGTATTTGCCTTTAATGTGTATCCGTTAGACAATTTGAAAAACAGCATATTTTTCTTAATAATTGGTATGTGTACCTATATACATTTTATATTTAAAAATTACATTTTAATTAGGTTCCACAAGGGAATATTAGATGTTATTTTTTTGGGTACACGCCAAGTTATATTAAAAACCAAAAATTCCAAAAATTAAAAATAAGTAAATAAAAACTAAAAATCACTGTTTCGGTGGCAAGTCTGCCACCGTTGTAAAGATAAAATTAAATTAAAATAAAAAACTTTAAAAATAACTATTAAAAATTAAATTTTATTTAGGTCAAAAAATATTTTTTTTTAGCTTTTGTTAAGAAAATTCTGAAATTCTTTGACATAACAAATGTCAAATATGTTTGTTTAGTTATAGTCAGGGTGGTGTCAGTGGGATTATACAATAGGAAGCAAAAAATTGCAACGTCGCCCACCTGAAATTTGGCGGGAAAGTTGAACTATAAAATTTTATTTTTGCAATATAATATAAAAATTTTTCATTGTAAATTATTATTTTTTAAATATTTAAAATAAACGTCTACGGCAGTATATGTTGACTACAAAACAATCATTATTTATTATTTTTTTAACCAAAATTGATAATTTCGCCATCGCGCGTGCGCACTACTCCCATCCGATTTCCATCTTGTTTGGAATTGTTTGGCTTTGGCGTATGTTCGTAGGATATTTTTTTGATTGATCCTGAAGATTTTGTTAGTTAATCTGTTCAAATTTAAGTAAGTATTCTATTTTGTAATTAACTTTAACGATTTAAAACACTTTCTGCGTGAACCGATAAATGTTTATTGATCAGTTGTTCTATAACCATACTTTTAACTTTTTAGGCTTGAAGAATCTTGGAATCATTCATCTGTGGTAGCAGGTTTGTTTTTAAAATACTTTACAGTGTGTAAAGTTAATTAATCCATCGTTAATTTTATCTAAAAAAGAAAGGCTTTATCGATTTTATAATTAGTATTAATATGGTAAGTTTTTACACCATGCTTGAATTAGTGTTTCGAGTGCTCTGCAAAGTGCCAGTTATTCTGTTTGCAAATAATGACTTATTATGGTTTTTAAAAGTAATAAAGAGCTTTTTAGCAGTTATAGATGTAGTTAGATTTAGGGTAGATTATACATATAAGTTAGGGTGATGGTAAAATGGTATTAGATTACTTCGGAGGTGAAGGGATTAGGTTTGGGTATTGCTTAAAAGATTATATATAAAAAATTTAAGATAACAAATTGGTCTTGTAACGTAATTCTCTTAATTAATTTAAGGTCATTGTCTAGAAAGTGGGAGCAACTCCGATTTTGATAAAATTTTTATATGGGGTTTTTTGGGGCACTGATCACAAATCAAATGATTTTTTTTCGGGAAGGTTTCGATCTTGGAATATTCGTCATCATCGTCACTGATTATTTTCTATTTGATATCACACTAAAATGCAATGTATCCTTATAAGTTTATTATCGTAGTTCTTGTAAAAAAAAAGAAAGCCTTTTTTTTGTTTTTTTCTTGGTTTAAGTAGGTGATCTGAGATTAAAATATGTAGATTTACATCAAACCTCTAAAATAAATTAAGTTTTATAGCACTTATGATGTAACCAGAAAAGACATCAGACCTTTAGTGAAACACTCTATATCTGACTGCAAAAATCAATTTTTTTTAAGTTAGTATTACCAAGTTTGACTCTTATTAAAAGGACACAAATTGAACCTTATATATTTATTAAAATTTTATGAAATAAACCTTGACTTTTGCAGTCAAACACAGGGTGTTTCACTAAAAACCTTAATATTTTTATGTGTATTGTGGGTTTTTCTCTGATTAAGCCTCGTTTGTAACTAACAATATACAGGATGTCTGCTATTTAATGGTACACAGAAAAACCATGGATTCCTTATGTCAAAATATTAAGATTTGCCCCAACATAACTCTATCCAAAAGTTGCTAATAAGGAATATACAGGCTGTTGAAGTGAAAAAATATTCTTGTTTTTTTTGAAAATTTTTAATATGGTTTTGAATTTTTTATTGAAAAAGTCTGTATCTAAAGGTTTTTTGACATGAGCTATTCGGATCTGATATTTATTTTATGTGTAAACTAGAGGAAGCTAGCTACATTATTTAAATTATTAAAAAATTTAATATGTATCAAAAATTATCAACATAAATTAAAAATATATTTTTTTTTTAACACCTTGTATCTTCCCTATTATCAACTTTTAGATATAGGTATGTTTGGTTAAATCTTAATATTTTGGCATAAGGAATCTGTGGTTTTTCTGTGTACCATTAATTAGTGGACATCCTGTTTTATTTCTGTCTTATTGCTTTTCGTTTCACCTACTTTGATCCATGATAAATTAGGGGAGTTTGAAAATTAGGGATTTTTTTTTCAGTATTCCTATGGTTAAATTATTATTGATAATGTATGAAATACTAACATATTATTTTGTTTATTTTGCAGGTGAAGGAGTTGCTTATCCTTCAGATATTTTTAGTTTTAAGACTAGCCTTTAAGTAGGGATTTTTATGTACCATATCTGACTTTGACTTTGACTGACTGACGAGTGTCTTTGTTTTTTATTTGCTATGGAGTTTGGAACTTTTAGGTATTCTTGCAAATTTCCGACCTGTGAAAATAAATTCTTTTCACCAATTATAAAAGATGGTTATAAAAATTTATCTTTTTTTAAATTTCCTATCAGTAATCCAGATTTATGTCAAAAATGGAAATCCATATGTAATATTGGTGATAATGTAAAAGTCAATAATTTTCATATTTGTGAAAATCATTTTTTAAAAGAAGACTTTCGTGGCAAAGGTAGATCACTTTTGGTTCTTGAGGCTTTTCCCAAAGACATTTCTAAAACTTCTTATCCGTTAAATAATGAGGACGACTTATTTTCAGCTAATATTCATAATGATAATGACCTCCAAAATTGTACAGACCTGTTGCCTTTTATTAATACAAATTCTTTAAATTCACTGAATTCCCTAACTTCACCTGAACATTCTTTAAAAGAACTTTCAAAATCTGATATCTCTATAAACTGCTCAAAATTCAAGTTTCTTAGCAAAGACACTCAAACTGAGGACCTACAGGAAATAGAACCATTAGGAAAATTTAAAACAAAAAGGGAACAAGAAATGTATAGAGCTCATAGAAACATTACATCCAGACTTTCAAAATTAAAAGCCCTTCTGGCTAAAGAAAGAAATCAAAATCATACATTAAAACGGCTTTTTGATGAGGGGAGATTTCAATTTATTGAGGGAAATCTTAATAACGTTTCTAAAAATTTCATTAATTCACAGTTAAAAAATGTTGGGAAAAGTCCTACAGGAAAAAGGTGGACGGATGATGACAAAATTTTTGCTTTATCAATTTATAAACGAAGTCCCCGACTTTATAGATATTTAATTTGCTATTTTGAATTGCCTTCTCCAAGAACATTAAAACGAGTACTTTCAAAATTACCTTTTGATCCAGGCTTTAATGATAAAATTCTAGAACATCTTAAACTTGAAGTTAGTAAAATGGATGATAATGATAAGTATTGTTCCCTTTTATTTGATGAAATGTCCTTAAGTGCTGGTTTACAGTATGATCCCCATAGACAAATTATAATTGGCTATGAGGATCTTGGCCATTTGGGAAGATCAATTAAGCCTGCAAATCATGCCCTCGCTTTTATGATTCGAGGAATCCGAAAGCAATGGAAGCAAGTTATAGCTTACTACTTTACTTCTTCAACTATTTCTGCTCATTCTTTAAAAATCTTAATTCCTTATATTATAACTAAATTACAAGATATTGGTCTCAAAGTAATATCCACTGTTTCTGATCAAGGTTCCACTAATAGAACAGCTTTAAAAACCTTAGTTCTGAGAATAAAACCAATTCATCACCATATACATTCCGGGTAAATGGAGAGGAAATATGCATAATCTTTGACGTTCCCCATTTACTTAAACTTACCAGAAATGCCATCATGAGAGGTACATTGGAGTTTGAAAAGGGAAAACGTGCAAAGTTTGCGCATATAGAGACTGCATTTATTTTGGACAAACAAGAACGTAGTTTTACTCAATTACCTTATTTAAGCAATGACGATTTTAATTTTCATTCTGATCCTTTTAAGAAAATGAAAGTCAAGACTGCTGCTCGACAACTGAGCCATCGTATGGCAGCTAGCATTGAAACTTTTGTATCTCTTGGTATGATGGAAGCAGAAGCTATAAATACTGCAGAATTTGCAGAGCTTATTGATCAGCTCTTTGATCTTTTGAACTCAAACGCACAGTTTCCATCGAAGGGTAAACAGTATAGATGTGCCTTTTCAGCTGATTCACCCCATTTAAAATTCTTATCAGATTTGCTTCCAAAACTAAGATCTTGGAAATTATTTGAGCCAGATACTCATGACCCAAAAAATTTTGATAAATATAAAGATGTTACTTCCAAACAACATTTTATATGGGGTTGGCAAATCACAATAAGGTCTATTTTGCATTTGTGGAATAAGCTGAAAGGGGATCTTATATTTTTACCCATGCGTTCATTTAACCAAGATCCACTGGAGAATACCTTTGGCCTTGTAAGACAGCATGGGATTACTAACACCAATCCCACTTGTAAACAATTCACCGCAGCACTTAAAACAACTGTGCTAAATAATCTTACAGTCCCCATTACTGGTGGAAATTGTGAGGCGGACTTTTGTGAAAATTTGAGCAACTTGTCTAAGCTTTTAAACAGTTCGTCATCTTTTTCCGAAAGTAATGAAGAATGTAAAGATTTTGAAGATGAAAAAGACTTCCAGTTTGACAAGGTGGAAAATCGTTTCGGTACTGCATATACTGCTGGTTATTTAATTTCTAAAATTAATGTTCCAACTAATTGTGATTCTTGCAGTAGGATTTTAACAACAGAAGTTCAAAATGAACATTTATTTACTCAGTTTAGGGAATATGATTCTACATCTCGATTAAAGTATGCTGATCAAAATTTAATAGATATCACAGACCAAATTTATCAAATAACACATTCATTTTTAGGTAATAGAGGGCACGAAAAACAAATAGAAGATAAAATCAAATCTGTGTATAAATCAACTTTTGAAAATTTTATTTTATGTAAAGAGCATAGTCAGATTTATCATAATTTTATAAACAAATGCTTAAGATTATCTATATTCAAGTATTGTAAAGATCAAAATAAATCAATAACACCTGCTCCTAAGTGTGGCAATCAAGTTCAGAAAGTCTCTAGATTTAAAAAGCAAAAATTCAAAATGTCAACCTAACCAGTACAAAAGTGCAGTACCTATAACCGATAAGACACCTGACTGTGAAATGACCCAGATTTGTGACATAAACCCCGATTTTGGCCAACTTCCCGACTATGACGCAGGTAGTCAATCCATGAATACGAAAGAAATTTCAGTTTCTTCTCTTTCACCATCTTCCTTCTTTAATTTAGGTACCAAATTAGATGTATTACAGAATAAAGACCTTTTAGATAAAGATAAAAAATGCTCTAACACTATATTTGGTAACCAAATTCCAGAAGAAATGGTAGAAGAGGAGTTTTCGTGGGTTGACTACCAACCAGATTTAAATCCTATTAATGAAGTTATTATAGATTGTGATACAGATATATTTGATGAGGTTCCATTAGAGTGACATGTAAATATTTAAGAGATTTATTTTGTATAATAGGTAGAAAGTAGGTACTATTTTGTATATATTATATCTATGTATGTTAAGGTTTGCATGTAGTTTTAAAATTTTTAGAATTAGAATAGCACCTTTCCTGTTGTATATATTGGCAAACTTATTTCTTGTATATTATAATATTATACGTAAACCTTGGTAAACTGGTGTTAAACTGTACATTGTATATTTTGTAGATTTTTGAAATTTAATGCCAGGTTACTATGTAGTTTTAATTGTAAAATCGTTTATGATGCAGTGCACTACATATTTATTTTTTCATGTTTTTTTTTGTTTTAGGTTGAGTACTACTGATGCAGTAACACTTTCCGACTTGTAAAATCCTTATTTCGTATATTGTACCCTTTTTGTGTATATTTTTCCGATATGTATATTTTAAATTCTTGAATATCTGGCAACAAAATATTGCATTTTACAAAAATAACAGTAAAAATGCATATTATCTAGCCTAAAAAAATTGTGTGAGTCTATAAGATACACAAACAATTATATTATCATTTAAAATTAATAGTGTATTTATTTGTAAAAGTGTACTCTAATGTGGAAAGATACTGTTTTTTTTTTTTTTTAATTTTAGGGTAGATTGTCAGTTTACTTTTTTCCAGAATTAAATTAAAATAGAAGATTATGTAGAAAATTAAGGTACAAATAAGGATGGACCAAAGAGTAACTTGATCTTGATAATATCGGTAGTAAGTAACATAATATTATGCTACTCTTCGTTACTTTGTTAAATTGTTGCAGTTGTCCAAATATTTAAATTTAATGATATTAAGTAAATAATATTAAGTACATTAATTTTTTTTAGATTCCTTACGAATAATGGGTAGTGGTTCTTGGCATCTTAACTGAAGATAAACTGTTTAAAAATATAATTAATGTTGTTTGTATTTAATTATTTTTAAATTAATATAATATTTATTTTGTAATGTAAAATTTTATCTTGTCATGTATTTTTATTGTGTATTGTACTTAAAATGTTTTTTCCATAAAAATAAAACACTGTTTTTTTTGTTTAATTTAGATCATTTATTTATTCAAAAACCCCCTAAATTTACATTTTCTAATGTCTATTTTATTTGCGGGTATCTAAAAGTTAAAACGGCACTTTCTTTCTATTATTTTTTATCCGTAATAATTTATCTGTTTTATTTAGCAGTTTAGATTACCTGCAAATAAAATGATGTTAGAAAATGTAAAAAAATAATATTATTCAAATGAAAACAAAAGGCAGCCATATTGATTTTAGCTGTCGATACAACAGGGTGAGATTTTATTGGCCCACCTGAAATTGCTAGGTTGCCAAAGCAGCGTTTGCTTCCGAACGGAATACACGATTTTGACATTTCTCTAACCTTTTGTATTTTGTGGTTATAGTGTGACAACCAGCAGAAATACATAGGTAAGTAATTATTATTTTTTAAAAAATTATTGTGTTTAAAGTCATATTTTATCTACCTTTAGCTTAAAATTCCAAATGTAGATTTTTAGGAGTCAGCAGTCATGTCATGTGACTACCGAAAAACAAATAAATAGAACACCAACCAAAATCGCGAACAATCTCATCGCGCCGTTTACTGACCCGAAATGAGAGCTTTGAGCCCACTCGTGTAGAAATATTTAACGGTAGACAAAAATTAAAAAATGATAAATATGGTTTTTTGCCAGCGACTGAAATTTTAAATTGAATTTGAGAGGAAAGATAATGTCCGAATCAAAATAATTTTGAACAAAAAGCATGTATTCGTATAACGTTAGCTTAAAAAGCGTGAAAATTTTGTTTAAAGAGAACAAAATGTTATACTTAAATTTTATATTTTATTATTACATGAAAAAATTTGCCTTAAAAAATATTCCATTTTTTTAAGACAAATGTTGTTTTTTTATTTTTTTAGGAAAAAAATTGACGAAATTTGGTATACGAGGATTTTTGGGGCTCTGATGATGAATTTAACGTTTTAAATGATTAATGATAATGGATATCTCGATAACAAAACGTTTTTTGTTCTCGAGATATCCATTATCAAATTTGAAATTCAAACTATCCTTAGTTTCACTATATTCCGCCTTCTTTTTACAAAAAATTCTTGATATAACACTCAACCGGCACACAATATTTTATGAACATCTTTAAAAAAATTCTTTTTAGTTATTTTACACGTTTTTTAAATTAAATTCCACATCTTTTACTCCTAAATGCTGTAACCATGTATTTACATATGTGTATAAATGGTTGCCGACATAGCGACTTGATTTAAAGTAATCTTCCTATATTAATAAAAAATGCAAAATATTCATAAAAATACATGTTTTTTTAATGTTAAATGAAATATCGTGTGCCAATTTAGTGTTATATCAGTAATTTTGTGCAAAAAGATGGGAGAATATAGTAAAAACAAGGATATATATATAATAAGCATTCTTGATTCTATTCAAAGAAAAGCTATTCGTTTCATTAATGATCCTTCACTTACAGAAAGGCTTTCCTCTCTTGCCCATCGTCGGGCTGTGGGGGATTTATCGCTTTTATAGGTACTTCCATGGCTTCTGCTCTGAAGAATTGTCCAGTATAGTTCCTCCACTCACGGTTCCCAACAGAGCAACTCGTGGTTCCGCGCGTATGCGTCCCTATACGGTCCAACTGGACGGGCCTCGAACTTCCCACTTTGTTCGTTCTTTTATCCCTAGAGTTTCTAGATTGTGGAACCTGCTGCCCGCGGAGGTGTTTCCTTCCCCCAAATCTTCAAGTATTTAAGTCCCGTGTCAACAAACTCCCTCTTACCTCGCTTAAGACACCCACGGTACGTTAGTATTTAGGCTTTTAGCCTTCATGGTTTGTCCAAAGATACAAAAAAAACAAAAAAAAAGGGTGTTTTAAAACCAATGCAAGAAATTTTAGTGGGTAATTCCTTGTTTAAATAGTAGTAGGTAGCTTGTTTTGTAAAAATGGAGTTAAAAATAAAAATGAACAAGAAATCACCTCCTAAAACTTTTCGCATTAGTTTTGAAATACCCGTATATCTCATCTCTAGGTATGATTTTTTGTAAATTGGTATTATTTTTATTGTTTTAATTTTTAAAAAATCATAAAAACGGGCAACAGATAAACTAATTTAGCTAAAAACTACACTTGACTTCCTTCGATACCCAAATCCAAATTTGCCAAGGATTTTAAATTTAAACAAGGAATCCATTTTTATTAATTACACAATATCCAGAAATACACTTTTAACATCTAAAATATTACTTTCTTTTTGCATATTTCATAAATCAGTCACATTAAGCTTTTTTATAGCATTTTTTTAAAGAAAGCAGTGTGCATTATCTCTGAAAAATAATTTTATTTTAAAATTTAAATTTCTAGACATAACCTGGCTATAAAAAGTATATTGTTGGAGTACTTCGTTAGATACAAATCTTTATTTTACTTTTATTTGTTTTAGGTTATGAAACATATCTTTACCGCATCTACAAGTAGATGATAAGTTTATAAAGGAATGGTTGTATACATAGTTAAGTAGGCGTATAGAGCAAAATTTTATGTGTATTGTTAGTTATGATATGTGTATGCTCCAGAGAGCATACTACATTCTCTGTATACTTTACGCACTTAAATTGAGCGAAACACCTGAACAGAAAATGTGTTATATTGGTTTAAAACGCCAGTAACTATAGTTACTTTCTAGGTATTTTTCTCAATATAAAGTGCCTGAAGTATTGGGAATTCAAATTAAGAAGCACAGTGTTGCAATTCGGCCAAACAGCTGATAAAAATGGGAATCTAGATTCAATTTGGCAAAGAATATTTACGTAAATTACCTAATTAGTTATTAAATTTTACTAAAACTATTAGGCATCATTGTCTGACAACCTAAATAACACAAAGCAGGATAATAGTCAGTGTTTCGAGAAACTTTATATATAGCCATAAAGTGTAAGTTCTTCGTTATTTAGACTTGAACTGCAGATAAACCAAAACTGACTTCGCACGCTTTGCTTCATTGCTGAATTTTTAACGAAATCCATAATGGCAACCACTTAAACGCTTTACACTAGATGTAGACTAACTATTTTCTCATTTTTTATTACATTGATCCCATAAATCATAAATATTCTTTAAAAAATAGAATATTAACTGCAACAACAGAAAGCAAAACTTGATTATGAAATGTCATTATGTTCTAAATTTGCAACTGCAACGTTGCCAAGTCGCCTAATTTTAGTTTTCAATAGTACTAAACATAACATGAAGGTACTTGATAAAAGAAGATAATTATACTTTGGGACCTTTATATTGAGAATAATACCTAGTAAGTAACTATGGTAACTGCCTTTTTAAACCAATGAAATGTATATTTTTTTATTGTGGTAACTACGGTTACTGACTTTTTAAACCAATGTAATACATTTTGCGTTCAAGTGTTTTTCACAATTTAAAGTGACCTCAAAGTATAGAGATTTTTATGCGTACATTTTTATATTTTATTGATTCTTTTTTAATTTCC
This sequence comes from Listronotus bonariensis, assembly GCA_014170235.1. Lineage (NCBI taxonomy): Eukaryota > Metazoa > Arthropoda > Insecta > Coleoptera > Curculionidae > Listronotus > Listronotus bonariensis. The sequence continues at coordinate 75,353 of JACEGR010002135.1, read as the reverse complement.
ACAAAAAATCAGGCAAATCTTTATTTTGTCATCCCAAAAGAGATAAAGATTCCGACCGAAATTTCGGTTTCGGTTTGGCCAGTTTTGGCCAAAAAATCAAGTTTTGGCCAAAAATCAAGTGTCGGCTGTAGAAACTGAAACTAACCCTGGAAGTCGTGGTGCATTCGTTTTCGCGGTAATGTTATAAAAAAGGCCAAAATGGAAAAGTTTTAAAAAAGCAACGCTTTTTTCTGCTCTTCAACATTTTGTGGAACACCCCCTCGCGCCCCCGCAAAATATATGTAAAAAATAAAAAATTATTAAAATGAAATGGTTTTCAAAAGGCAAGGTTTCTTCCTTCTTTAAATTTTTGGAATCCCTTCATGAAAAGGAGTATATGTAGGACTCCCAAATTTTTGAGTTTCGGTTTCGGCCGAAACTGAAGCCATTTTCGGTTCGGTTTTGGTTTCGGTCGGACCATGTATAACAAAAGTTTAATTTACGGAAAAATAAATTTGAAAAATAGTTACTAATGACTATTTATGTATGTAAAGTTTTTTTAAAAACAATACAGTAATTTTTCCCTAAAAATTTTGAATTTAAAAATCGTTGTGGTTAGTTGTAGTTAGAAACGAAGAACTTGATATTACTAATATTTAATGAAACATTATTTTAATAAAAAATCGGTTTTCTGCAAAGTTGGTTTACTGAGGATAGATGAACGTGACAACGTTGAAAGAATAATTACCTTTATCGCCGCAATTATCGTTGTTAAAAACCAGTGACACCACATTCAGTTTTCACTGCACGCTTACTCACGTAGGGGAGAAACAGATGTCGAACGCTGCCTAACACGGAGATTGCGCCTCTTTGTCGCTCGTTCCGCGCTCTCGCTTGCACTTCAAGCCTTAAATCGTTGTATACAACGCTTAAATGAAACGCGCGAGGTAACGCCGCATGAGTCATATTTTTGGTGCGTGCAGCCGGGTCCATCGACTTATAAGACGTTGTCACGTCACGTTTTATTGAATTATACAGGATCTTGAGTCATTGATTTTAACAGCATGTTAAACTCATTAGAAGAAGCCAGTATATCAAAAACTGTTTATACAAGGTGTCTTAAAAGGATGCGGAACAAATTAATAACTTCGTGTATATTTTATTACTTAATAATGGCACTTGTAATTCGTCAGTTAGTCTTCAACACTAGATTGGGATTGTGTAAAAAATAGTGTTTTTGTACTGTTTCACTTTTTTATCCAATGATTTTGGTGGGTAACTGTTCACCAAATGGCTAATTGTCTTTTGATTGTACTTAATGCATCTATTAAAAGAAAAAGAAGAAGTTCTCCTGCAAACCAGTAATGTACGTTCGGGTTACAGCTGCCGCTTTACACCGTGAGTTTAACCTAGTTTAGTAGACCGTTGACTTGTTTCATAACGGTGCCAAAAATCCTTGTGGTATCGACCAGATTGAACTTAATTTATTAAATAGATTTTTGATATTTTTAGTTGAGCTAAAAAAAAAACAACTATCTATATTAAGAAAAACCTTTTCGGCGTATTGGTATTTATATCTTTTATCTTTTATTATAATAAATTATATCGTTCCATACAAAAATAATTGTTGTAATAATCGATTTGTTTATATGTGACAATGGTCTAGTTTACTTCGTGAAAATGAATTAGGTCCATGGACTAAATCGAGTTTCTTTTTTCTCAATACACGATGTTTACACCAATCTAATTAAGTTAGGGTTTAACTATAGTACCAAAATCAAATTTGGGTAGCTTACAATATTTTGTGTGTTTACATAAAAAAAACTATGTGCAAAGAATGCTATTTACTTTAAAAGATAGCCCTTTATCTATTTGTTAGAGTCATTTGCCGAATTCGTCAATTCGCCGAAATAAATATTCAATTCGCGATATGATCAGAGCCAAATGATCAGTTGCCGAAAATATGTTCTATTTCGGAATCTGTTTAAGCCGATTTACACATTTCGCGAACTGAGCTATCCGGAGTTGCTCAAATGGCAAATATGAATATGTTTTGGCAGATAATCATTTTTAGTTTAATATTTTGCCGATTGCGCAATTGAGAAATGAACAGACCTTGAACACAACTAAAAAATGCTATTAATCCAGGAAAACAACATTTATTTCTTAGAAACAGCTTATTACTTAAATGGAAACTACCTAATATTATTTATTTATTACAATAAGACGAACTTCCATGGCACTTACTATTACATTTGATATTGCTCGAAACACATTTACACTTTTGTATAAATAATGACCCAATCTATCGGCAATTGTGCATTTCTAAATTACGCAATCGGCAAAATATTAAACTAAAAATGATTATCGGCCAAAACATATTTTTATTCGCCATTTCAACAACTCCGGTTACCTCAGTTCGCGAAATGTAAATCGGTCTAAACAGATTCCGAAAAAAAGATTTTTCGGCAACCGATCATCTGGCTTTGACCATATCGCGAATTGAGTATTTATTTCGGCGAATTGACGAATTCGGCATGTGTGTTTAACATATTATTATGTACATATGTATGTTTTTTCGAGAAAAACAACTTTTGGGTTAAATAGGGTGGTATTTAATAATTTTGTTTGCCGGTTTGACATAAGCTCCCTCCTATTTTATGCATTCTCTAGCTTTAATTATTGAAGAATATGGAACCCTTTACAATTGTGCAACATTAATTTTTAGTGTCGTGAATATTAAAAAAATAATAATTTTTTGGTAAGTTTTTAGTACCATTTGCAACAAAATAATCTAATGCTTTTAGAAGTCCCCACTAAACAAAAGCCTTTTTTTTTGCCGAAAACGCTTAATTTTATCGACATCGAACAAGAGAACCTTTTTTTAGCTAAGGGTTTAGGCTACCCAAAAATACTATTTTCATTTCTTTGTTATATAGGGTGTAAAAATAATTAACACTAATGTGAAAGCGTTAGTTTGCCCCTGGCGAACTAATAAAGGGTCATGTTTTAAAAAGATACCAAGTTCCAACTTGTATACAGACTGTCCACGGATGGGGTTAACAAGAGGACAAATGGACCAAAAATTTTATTTTTCGAAAAAAGTCCTCTTTATACAAATTTTTGCTTGTAAAAAAAAATAGATTCACGAAGACAAAATGTTATTTTTTTGCAGGGTCTGCAAAAACTAAAAAAATATGATTTTTCTACAGGAGTTAACTACCTGTATTTTTTATTTTTAAGCATAATATTATTAAAAAAATATTTAGAATAGTATTTTGAATAACTTTAATAAAGTTACAAGGGTATAAAATGATTCATGATACTGATTTTAAAGTTATCAAAAATTAACTATTTTAAATTTTTATAATAAAATGACCCAAAGAATTTTTATAATTTGCTTTTTAAACACCTGCTTTCTCCAAATTTCTAAAAACACATTTTTTAACACTGTAAACGCCAGTTTTCGTTAAATTATGCATTTCAATAAAATTTTGTATTATTGTTTTTATCGACTGCAAACATGATTCAATTTTTTTAATGACATTTTGCTAAAAAATTATAAATACAGGTATTTTACTCTTGGAGAAAAATCAAGTTTTTTAAGTTTTTGCGAACCCTGTATACAAAATCAACATTTTCTCTTCGTGAATCCACACAAGCAAATTTTTTTGGTCCATTTGTCCTCTTGTTAACTCCATCCGTGGACAGTCTGTATATCATATTAAAAAATTATTTTATTAAACCAAGTATGATAAAAGTTATTTAAGAAAAACCGGTTTTTAGCGGCGTCCTTTAAGGACACATATCTCTGAAAGGAGGGGCTTTAAAAAAAATTGTAGGAACTTGTCATATTATTTTCATGTGTTCTATATTAATCCGAGGAATTGCCCACATATTCTTGGACACCCTGTATAAAGTATTTAAAGAAAAACCGATATCAGCGACGCCCTCCAAGGGCACATTATTATCTAAGTAAAAGAGGCTTGGAAAATCATAGGAACTTCTCCTATTACTTTCATGTATTCGATATGACTCTAGGCGATTTCCCACATATACTAGGATACCCTGTATATTTTAAATTTGTGTTTATTACTAGAAAGTTTAATTTATTACCTTTTCGGGTGGTCTTTTTCTGCATCAAAATAAAACATTATCTTTTTTCCCATTGTTTAATACCAATCGGCGCCTACCATTCCGAACACATTTTTTTTAATTATAAAGAACTTGCCGCCTTGACGTGTCTAGTATAAAAAGTTCTACTCCCATCATTAAATAATCATTAATCAAACGTACTACCGAAATATAAATCGTAATCAATAGTTTAGAAACCAGTATTTCCGTACTGGTTTTTTTATATATAAACTTTCGTTTGTAGATACCGTGAAAGGAAAATTAATGGTTTAGTTTATTAATTATTATAATTTTTTAAAATTATTGTTTAATAATGGAAGAGATCCAAAGATTTTAGAGTAAAAAAATCACTTAACCTAATGATTAATACATTAATAAACAAACAACTATGTGTATAATTTTTATTAAAACGTATCCCAACACTAGTTATACACGAAATGAATCTCGCGCCCTGTACAAAAGATACAAAATAAACCTAAAATAAAAAAATGTTTATTCGAAACACTCTTTTTATTGACATTACTAGTTAATATAACAGCGTAGTTCATTTAAAAACTTTTCACTCAGTTATCTTCGAAACGAGACAGATTTGAGAAAATCGCCGAAACACGTCAAGATATTTATTGAGGGGGAATGTTTCTACAAATTGGACGGCGCTCCTTAACACCTTAACCACCAGGGCCACCACCCCAAAATTCTTAAATGAGAAGGCGGGTCGAGTGATACATCATTTTAAAGCTCCTGACGAGTACTTTATAACCCTAGAATATGAAGTCAATATCTTCACCTATTACAAAATAGCGGTACTTTAAAAATTACCTAAATACCTGATTTGGATGGTCATATTTCCGAAACTAATAAAGTTAGATGTACTTAATGTGGTATTTTCTTAAAGCTCATTTAAAGATCTTTTTAATGGTAAAATAATATACAGGGTTCTTAAATAAAAAATATGTACTTTTTCTTCTACCCTGTATATTACTACCAGTATCACCATTAAAAAGACCTTTAAAAGAGCTTTAAGAAAACACCACATTAGGTACATCTAACTTTATTAGTTTCGGAAATATGGCCATCCAAATCAGGTATTTAGGTAATTTTTAAAGTACCGCCATTTTGTAATAGGTGAAGATATTGACTTCATATTCTAGGGTTATAAAGTACTCGTCAGGAGCTTTAAAATGATGTATCACTCGACCCGCCTTCTCATTTAAGAATTTTGGGGTGGTGGCCCTGGTGGTTAGAGGTTAAAGGGGCGCCGTCCAATTTTTTGTAAAAACGTTCCCCTCAATAAATATCTTGACGTGTTTCGGCGATTTTCTCAAATCTGTCTCGTTTTGAAGATAACTTGAGTGGAAAGTTTTTAAATGAACACCCTGTATAAGGTGGCGTTGAAAAACATATTTTCATTGTCGGGCAGGTTTTTTTTTGGAACACCCTGATATTTTAACAAATTTTGAGTTTATAATAAATTCTACTTTAAAATATAGGATCACACTATACGTCAATTATTGCTGGTTTTCTAGATATCACCAGTACGCTGATTTATTCAATACCGATTTAAAAGTGAAGAAAGCAAAATCATATTTTAGTTATAATTATTTTAAATGATTCTAATACTGTCAGAATGAGCAAGAATTTAACAAACAATATAATAACATGGAATTAATACCTTCATTGTAAAAACCATTAATGGATTGGTGTGTCAACAATTAAGTTAATTTTGTAGATACCTATTAACTAAATTCCACTAAAAATAGCAATACGTCAATTATGCCTTGTTTTTAGGTTCAGTAACACGTAAATATGTGTCTAACATAGACTAAATTCGCTGACATACCTATTAGTAGTTTTTACAACGAAAGCGTAATTGATTAAATGTTGTTATACTATTTGTCACCTGACAGTAACAAAACTATTTAAAAATAATCAAAACCAAAATATTATTTTTTTCTTTACTTTTAATTGTTTATGAGTACATCGGCATACTGGTAATATCTTAAAAAAGCAGCAATAATTAACGTATAGTGTGTAAATATATTTTAATGTAGAATTTAATACAGAGTCAAAATTTGTTTAAATATACAGGGCGTTTTATTAAAAAACTACTTGACAATAAAAATTTTTTGAGATACCCTTTGTATATTAACTGGTACTCTATAAAAATGTATTTTAACGAATAATTCTTATTTTAAAATTATTTTTGTACCTTGTACAGGGGTGAAGTTATTTTGTGTATAAATAGAGTTGGGACATCCTGTATGGAATATTTTAAATAAAAATTGAAAATAAAACCGCGTGATTAATTTCTTTTTTTTAAATTTAAACGACAATCTATTTAAAAACAAAATGAATAAATTTTTGAATTTTAAGTTTAATTCATAATAGCTATAATTTTACTCACCTAATGATTTATTGACTACTAGGACTAGAAGAATCCCTATCACAATGTGCGGACTTATAGGCCATCTGAAAAAACAAAAAAAGTTTAAGTTAATAAAATAAATTTTCTTTATATTATTATTTTTATTATCATTATCAATTATTTCTATTAAACAGTGTGTCCTAGAATAGGTGTTACAAGAGGACAAACGGACCAAAACTAATAAATACAAAATTTTACTCCAGCTGGTATTATACAGGACGAGTTATAGCTAAAAATATGAAAAATGTTCTGAGAAATAACTACTTTTATTTTTTAAAAAATAGAACAAAGTTGTACAAGTAAATGTTGTAGATAATTGAATTTTATGTCAAAATGTAAATTATATTCTTTTGAAATTCGATGCTCTAAAGCAAATGTTTTAAAACCCAATTCTCTACAAACATATACTTATAAAATTTTGTCCTATTGTTTAAAATAAAGGTAACTTTACTTTCTCGATTAATTTTCATATTTTTAGTTATTACTTGCCCTGTATATTACCAATCCGAGTAAAATTTTCGTATTTATTTGTTTTGGGCCATGTGACCAGTTCGATCATTTAACACTTTTAAGGGGTGAATTGTCTTTTGAATATCTTGAAAACGAATTGTGATAACTTTACGAAATTAAAACCATCATTTTATTTATCAAAAACTCTATAAGCTTTTATTCATTTTTTTGTCAAGATATTTAAAAATCTTTTTTCACTACAACATATTGCAGTTTCATCAAAATAGGCGAGGGACACCTGAGATAGTTTTCTGGTAAGTAAGGTCAGGTGCAAAATGACGCTTTATAGCTCTAAGCGTTTTGTTATTTTCGTGTGATTCGAGCACACAAAAAATAAAATTCTTTGAAGGAGAATATGGAGTTTTTGGAAACATATTTTTAATTTAAAAATATGTTTTTAAAAGTAAAGAAATATTTTTGCTCCAAAATTACATTATCTACGTAATAAGAACACTTTTAAAACCTTTATACCGCCGTATATGAAAGTGGGCTGTCAAACGTCAATATCAAATGTTTCGGGTGTCGGTCTGGGCATATGCGTCACTTTTATGTCGGACAAGTTTACTACAATAGCTTTTAAATGCAATTTTTTAACATTGTGGCAAAAATCGTAAGGGTTACAGTAACGAAACCCTCCTAATCTGATAACCAAAACCTGTAAAAGTGGCCTGATGGTTTCGCGGCTTTAACACTTACGATTTTTGGCACAATGTTTAAAAATTGCATTTTTCTACTACTGTATAAATAAGAAAACTTTGTGGTCCTAGCAACGCGAATGATAACGAAAAGAGAGCCTTCGTGTTACCTGGTTGCTAAGCGTTGCTAGGTACGAAAGTAATATTTTCAGCGCCTGGACAAAAAAGTAAGAGTAAAAAAAAAAAGAAAATATGCTTGTGGGAAATATTAGGATTTATTTATAAAAAGTAACTAATTTATGCAAAATATTTTAAAAACTAGGTTAGGTATTGACATTAAAAGTAATTGTGCAATTTGAGCAATTAGCAAAAGAAATTAGAAGAATAATACTTGAAATAACAGTTTTTAAATTTGCTGTTGGGGTATCGTTATCACCTTTAACTACGTTAATATTCATATTTTTCACTGTTACTTTATTAGAGGAAATATTGGTAGGAATTTCGTGTAAAATCTTCTTAGAAATTTCCACCTTATTAATATAGGATATTTTAAGTCCAAAATATCGACATCCGAAGCATTGGCAAAGGAACGTAGTTGACGTTCTTCTAAAAGAATGGCCAGTGTATCTACTGATGTCTTCAAGTTTCAAAACTTCGCAATTTCTTTAGGTACATTTGAAATAGTGTGCTTTCCAATTACTTGATTAACACATTTACCTCTTTTATAACGATACAATAAGCGCTCATCTAGAGCATTCCTTGGTCTCAGCTTAATATATTCCTGTAGAAATCTGACATAAGGAACTGAGCCTTTATCGTTGGTTACTACAAAGTTTCTTTTAACTTTATTTTTTAGACTCCACTATTTTTACTATAGCCACGTCACTTCTTATTTTTACATCACTTAGCTTCATTCTGTATATTTCGTCTGTCCGACATGCCCCAGCCACTCCCATAATGGCTATTACTTTCATTGCTAAGTAACTTTGATCAGGCGCGTAAAGTAAAAACTTTATGATTTCTTCTTTTTTAAAAATTTTTGACTTTTTTGCCTCATAACCATCGTTTTCCTTTTAATAAAAGCAACTAGTTTCTTGAACTCCGAAATATCTTGATTTTTGTTTACGAAAATTGTTAACTTGAGCATGGAATATACAGACCAGAGGGTTGGTGGTGTTAAAGACTCGGATTTTTCTTGAAAATACGCCAACATCACATTCTCGTCAATCCGCCCCACATTTTTTGTAGCAAGCCATTCAGAAAACGATTTATATGTTTGATGGTACCTCTCTTTAGATTTGTCTGGCAGAAGTGAGGCACACGCAAGATCAGCTGCCTTTTGGATGCCATTTTCATATTCATTTAACATTTTAAAATGGGAATGGATTTATACTAAATTAACAATAATTCAATATCTGACAAGTGCTGATGACAGACAATGTCAACAATAAATGTGTTGCTATGGATTAATTTTTAACAGGTAAAATTTCAAAATCTCTGATATTTCTATTAAAACATGATGTTAATGATTATTAAATTATGCGATACATAGAACAGTAGCCGAAAAAATATAATACATTACACGATGCGAAAGGCCTTTCAAGTGTTCGGAGGTTTAAATAGCCTCGACTTCGCCTCGGCCATTTAAGAACCACCTCACACCAAAAAGTAAACTTTCGCGTCTTGTAATGTAAATAACTATTAAAACATTGTGGTATACTTGTCCGACAAAAAAGTGACGTATTTGCCCAGACCGACAGTTGAAATATTTAACATTGACAGGCTGGGTTAAAGCGCCACTTCCAAATATAGCGGTATGAATATTTCTGGTAGACTCGTCAAAAGTAACCCCCTAAAAGGTCTTAAAAGTGTTCTTATCATGAAGTCCACTTCATTACTGGCTCAGGGACTAAAAGATCAATTTTAAAATAAACACTAGGTGGGTATACAATTTTTAGAATAGAAATTCCATTAAAGATTTCCCATACATTTACCGGGTGTTTTGTTTGCAGGACCCTGATGAACTGCCAATTGTTTACACTCTCTTTGATTTATGTTAGCAGGATTATAGCCAGATAGACCGGACAGGTAAAGTGATTTATTTTATGCAGGATCATGTTGTTAGTTACTCGCAAGCCATAACGATACAAGATGCTATTCAACTATCAGAAAAAAATTGGGATAATGCATATGTATTGTTGTGTGTGTCGAGAGATTTTTTACCTATACAAGTTATAAATCTTTAATGTTTAATGAGACATGACGTAGTTGTGGTGAATGCATAAAGGAACGTATCTGAAGTACCTTAAATGAAATTCTACATCATTACAAGTATAGAAATTACAAGTTTACACCAGTGCAAAATTTGATAAAAGCAAATAAAGTAGATTTTATATTTTGCCGACAAATGTTGAGAAGGATACAGAAAGATCCACATTTCTGTAGGAAAATTTTGTTTATAGACAAAGCTGTATTTCTTACTGCTAAAATGTTCAACAGAGAAAACAAACACTTTTAAACAACTGTCAGACTCTTTGTTTGACCTTCGGACAGTGCGGACGTGCGTAGAGGACTATAAAGTTCTTCCCGGAGTGGCGGCTAGAGGTGTCGTACGAACGTTTTTTACCTTCGGGGATCAAGGAAAGATTCACGCTAAATTGACGGCATCTTTCTTCTGGATCTAAGCGTTGTGAGCGAAGATTCCTATAAGCTGATGGTATTCTGTTTGGTGGTGAACACGAGGTATTTCTCAAATGGCGGGAAATAGATGGGCGTGCCATGGGAACTGTCAGTAGTGAAAGTGAAGGTTATACGTAACACCAGTAGCAGATCTTGGTTTGACAGTCGACAGTTTATGCAGGATCATGTTGTTAGTTACTTGCAAGCCATAACGATACAAGATGCTATTCAACTATCAGAAAAAATTGGGATAATGCATATGTATTGTTGGTGTGTCAAGAAATTTTTTACCTATACAAGTTATAAATCTTTAATGTTTAATGAGACATGACGTAGTTGTGGTGAATGCATAAAGGAACGTATCTGAAGTACCTTAAATGAAATTCTACATTATTACAAGTATAGAAATTACAAGTTTACACCAATGAAAAATTTGACAAAAGCAAATAAAGTAGATTTTATATTTTGCTGACAAATGTTGAGAAGGATACAGGGAGATCCAAATTTCTGTAGGAAAATTTTGTTTATAGACGAAACTGTATTTCCTACTGCTAAAATGTTCAACAGAGAAAACAAACACTTTTAAACTGTCAGATTCTTTGTTTGACCTCCGGACAGTGCGGACGTGCGTAGAGGACTATAAAGTTCTTCCCGGAGTGGCGGCTAGAGGTGTTGTACGAACGTTTTTTACCTTCGGGGATCAAGGAAAGATTCACGCTAAATTGACGGCATCTTTCTTCTGGATCTAAGCGTTGTGAGCGAAGATTCCTATAAGCTGATGGTATTCTGTTTGGTGGTGAACACGAGGTATTTCTCAAATGGCGGGAAATAGATGGGCGTGCCATGGGAACTGTAGTGAAAGTGAAGGTTATACGTAACACCAGTAGCAGATCTTGGTTTGACAGTCGACAGTTTATGCATTGCATCGATTGTTGAATTATTTGTTTTCTTTTTGGAATTTCTGGGAGCTACGAGCTCGATTATCTAGATTTTCCGCCGACAAAGCCCTGGAAAGCATAGCCCGGAAGGGGGAGAGTGGTGGATTGGACCTGAAGGGATCAAAACCAAGAAAAAAATAGAATAGAATAGAATAAACAACTGTCAATCCCTACAAATAAAAAAAAAGTAAGAATTCCGGGTCAAAAATCAGGTAATGTTTAGAGTTTTAGGGCCCTCAACCATAAAAACTACTTTTAATGGCCAAAGATATTTAAAATTATTGAGAAACGATGTAAAAGAGGTGTACAGGGTGCTCGAATTTTGTTGCAATTGCAGGGTATCCTGGTTATAATTAGAATTAGAGCTTGCTATTTTCGCGGATGGTTGCCACTTTTTGACGAAATGAAAAATGAAATTTAAATATTTTTGATGGCTCTCTTCGTTTTTGACACACAAGCCATTTTTTTCCCTATGGAACCTTCCTTGTATTTTAGTTATCTTGTTACTTATAATAAAACTAAATAATTTTATTAGTAGATATTGTTACGTAGAATCCAGTGGTGTAGTTGGATTTGTTAACAGAGCTACTATTTAGCCTCAGAGAGAATGTATTAATTTTAATTTATAGGTTCCTTGTTTATTTTTAATATTTTTGTGGTAATATTGTAAATTGTACACTTTAGAAATAGCCCCTCCCCATTTTCTAAATCAATATTTATTAATTTTAGAAATATGACCTTCCAAACACGAAAAATATGTTTTAATGTCTATTAGGTATTCAAGGAGATTAAATTTAAGTCGGCACTATTACTTACGACCAACAAAAACAATTGAACATCGAATATTTAGGGTATATTATATCACCATTAGAAAGATCTATAAAAGAGCTTTTAAAAAAGTCCACATGTGGCATATCCCATTTGCAAAATTTGTGCAAATGCAATGCATCATAATGTGTGTGTTGAAGGACCTTTTTATTTGTTTTTCAAATTATTTTCTCGTTTTGCACCCCCTGGAAATCGACCATGGTCGTACTTGATATATCTTAATAAATAAGAAAGAACTAACCAGAACCAAGGTGACATACAAATATTTTTATTTATTTTGTATGACAACAAAAATAAAAAAAAAGTTAACAGGAAAGTAAATTTATATCTTTGCATTTTGTATAGGCTCGCAATGTATAACAAAATAAAACACGCTTTCTGGTATCAATACCGAAAAACGACAAAGCTATTGTTAAACCTATTGAAATGTGTTTCTTTCTTAAATTCATTTTTACCGAAAGCTTTCAAAAAGAAACTTTCTGATATTTCATAAGACGTGCTTCAGGCAAATAAATTGAAAAAATATTGGATATCTCGTTTATGTTTGCTTTTAATAAAACAGCGAGTCATATTTCCATTTCCACATTTTATAAAAAACTTGATATAATATTTATTTAAAATTTATATATATATTTTATTCGAACACTCGAAATTGAAAACAATGATTTTCATTTACATAAAGTTTATTTTTATTTGTTGGTATTTATTTTAAATAAAGTGGCTATTAGTAAAAACAATATTTTACTCGTTAAAAAAATGCATACCGTATCAGCTACTTCAAACATTCATAGGCAAGTAAAGCTTAGTTCATAAGCTTGCGAAATGCAATTTGCGAATTGCGAAACTTGTTCCAATTCGTCAATTTGTAACGACTTTCGAATGTTTCGTTACAAATTGACCAATCAGAACACGATTCGCAATTCGCAAATCGCATTTCGCAAGCTTATGAACTAGGCTTAAAGCAACAACAAAGCGGGACCGATGCACAATGCGTTAAGAAATAGTGATTCCGAGAGGAAAATCGTATTAGTCATATTGCAATTAAATAGTTCTGTTATTAATAATTGAGTAGGGTAAAATGCTCTGCTGATACAGAAAGCAATATAGTAATACTTTTATACAATTTTTACCTTATTACACATAATATACACTCCTGGACCAAGGAAAATAAACTTTTTAATAAGGAGCGCTCGATCCCATTTAAGGCTATGTTCGCTAAATTATGTGACGTAATCTTTTCCCGTAATTCTTTGTTTAAAATCGTACTGGAAGGTTTTTTTCAAGGTTTTCGTGTTATTTTTTGCTTTTTAGTCATTGGACTTTTATATATGTTTAGTTTTTACTATTTATAGTTAAATTGAGTGGTTATTAGTACTGCAGTTACAAAGAATTTTAAAACCTGTAAACAGGGTTCACTGACCTTTGGATATTTTTTACAGGGAATTTACGTTTAAATGGTTATTAATAAGATACAATTTTTGTTATATTGTTTTAGTGATTTTATTTTATGGTATGCAAGTATTGGTTAATTTTGTCAGATAAAAAAATATTATGGTAAAAAGGTGACGTCACAAACATATCCTATATTTTCGGAGAGATATAAAAAATCGAGCGCTCCTTATTAAAAAGTTTATCCTCCTTGCCCCTGGACAAAATTTTGTTCAAATTTAATCTTAACTAACTTGTTGGTTTTTTAACAGATTTTAATGATTTTTTGGTTTGATTGTAGCTCTTTTCATCAAGATTATTATTTAGTATGGGGATTGAAAAAAGTTTTATAGGATTAGGTGTTATACAGGGAAGAGCCAAATTGATTTGGATGATCATATTTTCGAAAGTAATAAATATAACTAAGGTATTTAAAAGATCTATTTACTGGTGATATAATATACAGGGTGAATTTTTTTAATCTTACTTATTGTTGTACCCTGTATGTATATCTTAAGAAATACCATAAATCTTATTACTGATTTGAAAACTACAAAACCAACTTACCAAACCAATAGGGACCTACAACTACAATTTTTAAAGGAGTTTTTAGGGTTACTTTTTTGAATATTTTTTTTTTTTTGGTTAAGCTTTATTTTTGGCCTTTAATTGGAAAACACGATGGAATGCGAATTATTATTATTTCGAAAAATATAAATTCTTGGAATAAACCTATTTTTACAAAAACTCACCATTGTTTATAATGTTAAATGGGATGTAGTAATAAAAGTACAAAAGTACTTGTTTTTGTCAATATTACTTTTAACCTTTATTTTTAACCAACATGTATGGAGGTCTTTCCTTCCCCCAAATCTTCAAGTATTTAAGTCACGTGTCAACAAACTCCCTCTAACCTCGCTTTTAGCCTTCATGGATTGTCCAAAGATAAAAAAAAACTAAAGCCTAAAGTTCTGGTTAAATACAAAAATGAAACTTTGGTATATTGTTCTCGTCTAAAAATAGTGATTAAGGGTTGGAATATTCATCAACTTTCTTGGTACATGGAATTTTGTCCGAGAGCTTTTGGGTAACATTATTAAAATAGTTATTTATTTCTTTAAAAATCGGGTTTTTATTTTCGACGTTTGTACCATTAATTAATTAATAAAAAATATTGTTTATTGTGCAATACTTAATTCTGATAAAACAAAAGTTTATTCTTTTTCAATATATTCCTCTGTTTAATGCATAGTATACCCTTCGGGACACCCGCCACAACTAAATAGAAATAGCGCCTCAAACTTTAAAGAGATATTTATTAAAGCTTGAGCGTCTGGCCAAAAGGCAATGCAATATCAGACATTTCTATTTCAAATTTTGTTTCCGGAATTTTATTAAAACCAGAAGCATTCGCATATATTTGGTTTATATTGAGTTTAAAATATTCATATGGACACAGTAAAGAGATATAAATATACAGGGTTTATCACCCAAATACAGGGTGTCCCACAAAGAACTGCCGCGATCGATTTCTCGAAAAGTGGGGTTTGGAAAATTTTGAAAATTTGGTAAAATTATAAAGTCAATGGGGGGCATACAACTAAAATATTTTAGTTATTTTACAGTTTTAGCATATCCAGTTATATCGGAAGTTAATGTCAACTTCCTTATTATTTATTTTTAGATTCTCGTGTAAATAAGAATATGATTAAAAAAGTACGATATTAACCCAACTAATTTGTAGTTTATATTAATTTTGAATGATAAAAAATAAAAAAGATGGGAGAAGCGTAAATTTATAACTTTTTTTACGTAAAAATCTCGAAATATCGATTTCAAAAAAAGGGGTTGAAGTATATGCATAAAATTTTTACTAAAATTCTTTAGTGTTTTAAAACAAAAACAAGCTCAATAACATCAATGCATTCATCCATACAAAAATAAATAAATGTACTCAAATAAAATTTTATTAAAATTGCTATCTACCTCTTATCCAAAAACGAAATTTTAATTTAATGTTGTTATTTAATTAAACCTTTTAAAACTATTATTAGCATTTTTTGCGTTAAATTTTGTTGTTTGTTTTTAGTTGCGAATGATTTTTAAATTAAAGAATGATTTTTGATTTATTTTGTATTTGCGCCACAAGCAGTGGCAGCGCCAGCTTTTTTTTAAGTTGGGCGATATCCGGCAGAGAAATTTAGAGGGTGGGCAGTAAAATGTGCAGTGCAATATTGTTATTATATGAATACAGGGCGTTTTTAAATTTAGTGAAAATATTTTAGAAGCTTATTTTTAAGGTCCCATAAACTGAAAACAAAAACCCCTCCAACCTGCAATCATCGAAAATTAGGTAAAAAAACTGTGGCAATATTTTCGCATCAATTTTGCACATTCCTATCAGTTAGAAAGTTGTATTTATTTTATGTCTTATAGACGGTAAAAACCCAATAATTTATTAAAAATTCTTTCACCATAGGGGGTATTAATGGGGATAGAGCCTGTTAATGACCAAAATTTTATGTGTAAGATCAATTTTAAAAGTTAAGCTACACCAGCATAATGGCCACGGAAAAATTTAAATAATTGTTTGTTTGCATTTTTGTGATAAAACTCACGGTTCGAGAAAATTGTTTTATTAGTAAAATATCTTACTACCACCTTTAGTGATATATATACAGTGAAAATGGTAAAAAAATCCCTTCCCCCTATTTATACTTTGAATGGGACAAGATATTGGGATCGCTACTCTTTACCAAAAAATAATTTTGGTTAAAAAGGCACTAGCAACTTTTTTTTCAGATGGAAATAGGGGTCTTGTGGCACTTTGTTTTAAAGGCCTTTCGATTTTCTATTCATCACCATTTTATGTTTAAAAATCGGTCCAGTCATTCTAGAGTTACAAGCGTTTGAAATTTAGCTTCAATTTGTATGTATACGTTGCGTTTTTAAAAGTTCTCTCCCCTTTATTTTTGAATGGGTTAAGATATCGAGATCGGGTAACATTTGTGTAAAATGGTGTCACTTAAGCTACTTTTTGGCATTAAACTAACTTTGGTCACGTGATCTAGTATCCAGGGGCACTGGCAATTTTTGCACTTTTTTTCCCTACTTAACGATACTTTCTTTTTGAAAATCTGCAAGGCCGTTCTAGACTTTCAAGCCAATTTCATTAAGACCGCACAGTTTGTACGGTATTTAAGCCAAATTTTAAACAGTTTTAAGTGTGGAACGGTTTTCAAAAACAAAGTGGCGTTGAGTAGAGAATTAAAGGGCCTTTAAAACGAGATTCCCATTTCTATTTGAAAAAGAAAGTCCCATTCAAAAGACAAAGTGGTAACTATTTTAATATCATCACTGTATTTTATTTTGTTAATAATTGATATACCTTTGGTAATTAAAATTTTAAATAGGTACACATAACTGAGGGGCAAAAATTTGAAAATTTTTAAACATTTTATTAGGATATTTTATTTTATTTTATTTTATATTTAAATTTACCACTAAAATCCGTTTCTAATGACATAGCGCAACATACTGGTAATTTTTAATATTGCGACTATAGATCATTTATTGAAGAATTGCTTAATTCGGATTACTTAAATATGAGCTGGCAAAATAATTTATATAAATGGAATGGTTTTTTGAACATGACTTTTTGCGTTCAATTAGCAGGTTGGGCGATCGGTTAGGCGAGAGCAATTTAGGTTGGGCGTCGCCACACCGCGCCCACCCCTGGCGCCGTCACTGGCCATAAGATTAAATCCATGTTAACTTGTATAAATTAATATAAATTTATAATAGTTAAAATGTGCAGTTATTTTACGTAAGAATGGATTTATTATACATGCTCTAGGGTGAATACTCCAATTTTAATGTTGTGTTTTAAAGGTTTTTAATGACTAGAGCTTTAAAAAATCATAACCTTGGGTAATAATTAAAAACCGGTTACCAAAATTAATTTAATACTGATCTGTACCCATAAGATCAATGAAGTTAAGCCGGATATGTATAATAATTGGATGAGTAAACACTATGTGTCGTTGGGTGTGGTTCGAAACCTAAGAGGGGTTAATTTGGACGTAATAGTTTATACTGGGTATTACAAAATGTATTTAAAAAAATTTAAAGGCAAATTCTACTACTGAAAATGTTTAAAAAACCAAACTTAGTCAATGAAAAACATATAGGTATAGAAGGAACAGTTTAAAAATGTAAATTCGGTGCTCTTTGACAAGAAAAAAAAATCACAAAAAAGTTTAAAACAAATAAATCGGCATGCTTATCTTCGCGGCCGCCTTTGCTATATTTCTTTTATGATATGCCGGTTGATGCAGGTGGTCATCGCACTATGGGATAGAAATTAATATTTTTGGACAAAATTCTGAAACTTACCAATCTAACTTAAAATGAGGTGCTTTTTACTGGAAAAATATTATAAATTATTACAAATGCTTTTTGGAAACCTAAAACTTATTATATGTTATTATAAATTTACACCCCACTTAACATTAATATTTTTTATTGTACAAAATAAACTAAAATGTCAGCTTGTTTGGTTAATTCGGTAGTATTCTAATCAGTAATCCGATGATTATCATCTCATATGATATACAGGGTACGACAATAGGTATGATTTTTTTAATTGGAATACCCTGAATATTATATCACCACCAAAAAAATCTTTTAAAATGCTTTAGACAAATACTACATTTGATGTGTCTATCTCAATTAGTTTCGGAAATATGAGCATCCAAATCTGAAAAATAATTTTAAATTATTCTTAGAAGCGTAATAGAGATACATCTTCCCAACTTTTTTATTTTTTAACGTATAAAATAAATAATAACCCTGTATTGTGGGGGTAGATTCTGTAGAATCCATATCTTTCATCAGAATGCTTTTATCTTTTAGGATATACAGTGTAGGACAAAACATATTAAATTTTAAAATGGAAAACCTTGTAAATTATAAAAAAACTTGTATCTGTCCTTACACTCAGAAGTAGCAAAAAGTAGGAAGGCAATTGTTAGTACAAAAACTGATAAAGAAAAAGGTAAAAAAATCTTTGACAAAAGTAGCGAGACTTCGCGAGACTGCATCGGAAACCTAACAATAGCTCTTATTATTTAAACTCTTTTACTTTTTTTAGTAATCAAGGGTAATAATAAACTAAATAGAATTAATGTTGTATATTTATGTTTATTTAAAATACATTTTCAAGTTTCCTATTACCCCAATAGAAGTCGTCATATCCTTTTATAATTTTGCGTACATGTAGTTTGGAGTATCTACTTTGAAATACACAGCATGAGCCATTAAAATTTCAAAGTTGCTTTTTGGCCAAAATAATGTATTTCTATCCCATAATGTATTGGCGCGTCGCTGTAAAGGATAGCGGCGCCTTTGTATAAATTAGTCCGATTGTAGGCGGCCTTTTTTATGTTTTTTTGTATTATTTTCAAACGGTACCGAATTTGCGCTTTTAAAATGTTCTTACTATACCCCACTGAATTCTACGTAAAAATCCCTAAAACATTTCGATTAATACTTTTTTCTATCTCTAATATCATGCGCGTGACAAGTACCTGGTTAAACATTTGGCAAAATATACAGGGCGTTTTAATTAAAAAAAAAACCATTTAATAAGTAAACTTGGTTTTTAAAAGACGATGTGTAATTTTCTTTTAAGCTTTTTTGTATTAGGTCAGGGATAAAGTTATTTCGTTTATAAATAGAATACGAACACCCAGTATATACTTAATTCAGTAAAAGGGAATTAAAAAATATGTATCTTGACACGAGACAAGATAGATATCAGCGAGTGTCGATTTGCTACGGACGACTGATGACAGATGTATGGAACTTCGTAATATTTAGTGTCATGTTTCTTGTTCGATGGGCTTTGGGTCTAATATATAGTCTCTCTAAGACATCCGTTATCTGAGTAAGATATATTTTGTAAATATAGTATTTTACTGGTAGAAATTCAAAGGATGCGACACACAATGCATGGGAAGAATCAGGAAAAAAAGGTGTATCCAGTTTAATTAAATTATCCATTAAAAATTATCCCCCCCTATATTTTTTTATACAGTGCATTAAAAATATAACGAGCATCCTTTATAATTACTTTGTACACTTATAAAAATGCTGAAACAAATTAATCATCACCTTCCTTCATGAAAACCACAATATATTTTATCACCAATAGAAAAGTCTTCTTAAAAGCCATAAAAAATACCGCATTTGATATATTTAATTTGTTCGGAGTTCGATAAAAAATGGTTTATATTTTATCACAAATAGAAAAGTCTTCTTAAAGCCCATAAAAAATAACGCATTTGATATATTTAATTTGTCAGGAGTTCGAAAAAAAATGGCGTTTTTAAATAAAACACCCTGCATATTTTGTTATCATTAAAAAGACACTTTAAAGATCTTTAGAAATTTACCACGTTTATAATGATTCTCTCTTACAATTTTGAAAATATAAACTTTCAAATTTTAGTGCGTATGTATATCTACTATTCTTTAGATTTAGATGGTAATATTTCCATATTTGTAGTAGATTAAAATATTAAATTTGTTTGTTGTTAAACCTGTTGGAAATATCTTTGCAACTGTAATTTATTATACTGAGTGATTTATTAATAAAATGATGATGATGACCATATTTCCGAAACTATTAAAAAATAGATGTATCAAATGTGGTACTTCTTATAGCTCTTAAGAAGACCTTTCAACTGATGATAAAATATGCAGGGTGTT
Source organism: Listronotus bonariensis (assembly GCA_014170235.1). Lineage (NCBI taxonomy): Eukaryota > Metazoa > Arthropoda > Insecta > Coleoptera > Curculionidae > Listronotus > Listronotus bonariensis. The sequence continues at coordinate 55,026 of JACEGR010002135.1, read as the reverse complement.
TCATTAAAAAATCCAACTTTGTATTATAACTTTAAAATGAAAGTCAATGGAAAAAATATTTAGGTACGCTACTGAATTCTACGTAAAAATCAGTAAAACTCTATTTACATTTGTTTCTATCTTTTATATTAAGACAAAATTTTTAAAAAAACTCTGTATCTTCAAAACAAACCACGTTTACCATGATTAATTTATACCCTGCAAAGTCAACGAAAAGGCGTCACCATGTACAAAGTAATTTAGGAAAATAAAATAAAACCTTATAAAATCGACTTCATCAAATTAGTTTTTTGGTAGAAAGATACTTACTTTATTATAGTACCTTTATACAAACTCAACTCAGTCAAGGGGCACCTGCTTCTTGGTGGAGATATATATATATATATATATATATATATATATATATATATATATATATATATATATATATATATATATATATATATATATATATATATATATATGTAGAGTTATCGTTCCGGGAGTATATCCGTTGATCGTTTCTATTCTTTGTGGAACTTTGCACACGTTTCGCCAAAATCGCACTTGGCATCTTCAATGCTATCTAACTGGTGTCATATGATTGACTGCTTGAATATGTAATATATATATGTTAAAGCAAAAGGGAAAATTCCCTACTGTCTTGGTGTATAATACAAAATATTTTACTCCCTTTAAAGACAGTTAAAAGAAAACGTCCTGCTTTTCTATGCTATCCACCACGACTCTCTCCCCAGACCGGTTTCGCCTGCCTTACAGGAACTCCTCAGTGAGGCTGTATCGAGTCGTGGTGAATAGCATAGGAAACCAGGGTCTACTTACTAGACAAGTTTCGTTGTCCAGCGGTAGGATATTAAATCCTGCCGTTGGATAATAGTAAATCTTCATCCATTGCAACTTCGTCTGTCCAGGACTGCACTACCAATAACAGTCTTTCTTGTTTGTTTTTGTATTTTCGTTTCTTGACTGGTCTTTCTCCTGCTATAGCTTTTGCTATTTTCAATTCGGTCAAATTCTGTTCTCGTTTTATACAATCTATAAATTGCCAAATTGAAGGATTCCTTGCATTAAATTGACTCGAGAGACCTCGGTGTCAGCCTTCCACAGCGTTATTTGTTTTAGGCAATTGTAACATTACTCTTTCGTAGAAATTCCACAATTGATGTTCAAATAACGGTTTTTTTGACGAAATTCTATCTTTTCGGCCAATCCATGTACTTTCAAAGTATTCAAATATTGGTTGAGCATCTTCCGATAAAATTTTCTTTTCACAAATGACATCAAATGCTTTTGATACCATGGGAATTGGTAGAAACGCAAGTGCACATAAAATTTTAACTTGCATTTGAAATTCAACGTCCGTGTCGTATTTTGCTTTCAAACCGAACTGCTGTATTTTACGGTAAATACACTGACGAAAGTGGAAAAAACAACCATGTGCTTCAATTCCTGGAATTTGTTTTCTAACCGCATTTATAAGTGCAATTTCAAAGTCAGTTATGACATGTTGAACGCTTGTGGTTATAAGAGATTCTTTAATAATATTGAATAACTGGTAATATGTATTTTCCCGTTTATTGGGAAGAAGAGCAAAGAGCAAAGGTACTGTTAAATTGCCTACGTCACCATGGATGGTAAACATCTGGTAGAATAAAGATGGCGCTGTTTTAAACGTGCCGTCCATGTACCATGTAGCAGTCCTCGATAAATAACTTAAGTTTTGAGAGGTGGCAAATACTAAAATCCTATCGTCAACGTGTCCCGAATCATACAAAAGAAAGCCTTTATTTGGTCCAATTTTCGCATAATTAACGGGAATACATAAATCCTTTCTATTTATTGGAATCAGATGTTTATTATTTTTCTATTTCGAACGTTTCTGATTGTTCTTTTCATAGAACTTACCGATGGTAGTTCTGATGCGACAGACTCACTTAAATTGCTTGATAAATTTGACACTAAAACATGAGTAGAGTCCATGGAGTTCTTTGCTTGTTCTTTCATAACATTCAACTTATTAGTCACTTCCAATCTGGCTGCTGATCCACTGTGATTATGTTGGCCTTTTTCTTCTATAATATTACCATTAGTTTTAGCTCTTCCCTTACAGTGATTATTTTTCCATTTTTCGCATTTCCAGTATTTAATGATTCCATTTTCCTTTTCTTTTGTGTATAAAAATCCTTTGCAGTAAAGTTTCATTTGACCTTTTTGACCACAAATATATTCAAAATCCATAATTTCATGTGACATTTTAAATCGAATGTCGAAGTTGACAATAAACAACAATGGCACACGTTGCATGCTATTTTTTTTCGCTATTTTTTCCATTCGATATTTTTTTATTCAATATTTTTTCAAGTCGATATTTTATCTATTCGATATTTTTTTTCGATATTTTTTCTATTCGATATTTTTTAAATTCGATATTAATTTTTTCGATCATATTTCCGACGATAATATTTTGTTCGATATTTTTCATTCGATATTTTCTCCGGGACCCCTAACTAACTTATCCATTATGCCTATTAATAAATGTTATAAGCCTTATATGGTACCTTAACTAACCTCTATAATAGCTTTTAAAGCAAGTTAATAACACCCTAAGATTAAAAAACTAAAGAAACATCTATTTATTTTTAATCTTTGTTTCACTCGAACAGATTCAATCTTTTTGCTAATGAGACTAAACAAGCAAACTCATTACCTCAACAAAGAAAAGCACAAGTGTTATTCATTAGGAATATTACGTTAGATTATCAGATCCCATTACTAAACCCCGCTTTCTACGTTTGTGATTAATCCTGACACATTTATCTTTCTTTTGCAGTCGGTAGCTAGAAGAGCAAATTAACTGTTTCATTAACTGTGCGGCCAATAAAAGAGTTTTTAGTTTCGCAGAATCTGCAAGATAAAGATAAGTGTCCATTTTCGAACGGTAGATGCGTAGAAATGTTTTAATGGCAAATTAACGAGATTGCGGAATGAAATCTGCTATGTTCTTAAATTTTTTCGATGTGTAGAGGAAGGGCAGATTTTTGGTCGCGTAAGATTAGAGCATAGAATAGAAGTATCCATTTTCGAACACCAGTTGTGAAAAAATATTTTAAGGGCAAATTACCGACATTTCGGGAATAAGATCTGATATGTTCTTACATTTTTTTAGGTGTAAGAGTCGAAAAAGAGCAGATTTTTGATCACGTAAGATTAGAGCATAGAAATCCTTAAAAAATACACTTAGATAATTATCCATTTTCGAACACCAGTTGTGTAGAAATGTTTTAATGGTAAATTAACGACATTTCGGGAATAAGATCTGCTATGTTCTTAATTTTTTTCGGTGTAAAAGTCGAGAAAGAGCACATTTTTGGTCGCGTGAGATTAGAGAATAGAAATCCTTAAAAAATACACTGAGATAAGTATCCATTTTCGAACACCAGTTGTGTAGAAATATTTTAATGGCAAATTAACCAGATTTCGGGAATAAGATCTGATATGTTCTTAATTTTTTCGGTGTAAAAGTCGAGAAAGAGCACATTTTTGGTCGCGTGAGACTAGAGCATAGAAATCCTTAAAAATACCCTGAGACAACTATCCATTTTCGAACACCAGTTGTGTGGAAATGTTTTAATGGAAAATTAACGAGATTTCGGGAATAAGATTTGATATGTTTTTAATTTTTTTCGGTGTAACAGTCGAGAAAAAGCAGATTTTTGGTCGCGTGGGGTTAAAGCATAGAAATCCTTAAAAAATACACTGAGATAAGTATCCATTTTAGAACGCCAGTTGTGTAGAAATGTTTTAATGGCAAATTAAGGAGATTTCGGGAATAATATCTGCTATGTTCTTAATTTTTTTGGTGTAAAAGTCGAGAAAGCGCACATTTTTGGTCGCGTGAGATTAGAGCATAGAAATCCTTAAAAAATACACTGAGATAAGTATCCATTTTCGAACACCAGTTGTGTAGAAATATTTTAATGGCAAATTAACGAGATTTCGGGAATAAGATCTGATATGCTCTTAATTTTTTCGGTGTAAAAGTCGAGAAAGAGCACATTTTTGGTCGCGTGAGATTAGAGCATAGAAATCCTTAAAAATACCCTGAGACAACAATCCATTTTCGAACACCAGTTGTGTAGAAATGTTTTAATGGAAAATTAACGAGATTTCGGGAATAAGATTTGATATGTTTTTAATTTTTTTTCGGTGTAAGAGTCGAGAAAGAGCAGATTTTTGGTCGCGTGGGGTTAAAGCATAGAAATCCTTAAAAATACACTGAGATAAGTATCCATTTTAGAACGCCAGTTGTGTAGAAATGTTTTAATGGCAAATTACCGAGATTTCGGGAATAAGATCTGCTCTGTTCTTAAATTTTTTTGGTATAAGAGTCAAGAAAGAGCAGATTTTTGGTCGCGTGAGATTAAAGCATGGAAATCCTTAAAAAATACACTGAGATAAGTATCCATTTTAGAACGCCAGTTGTGTAGAAATGTTTTAATGGCAAATTAAGGAGATTTGGGGAATAAGATCTGCTATGTTCTTATTTTTTTTCCGTGTTAGAGTCGAGAAAGAGCAGATTTTTGGTCGCGTGCGATTAGAGCATAGAAATCCTTAAAAAATACACTGAGATAAGTATCCATTTTGTATCCAGTTGTGTAGAAATTTTTAATGGTAAATTAACGAGATTTCGGAAATAAGATCTGCTATGTTCTTAAATCTTTTTCGGTATAAGAGTCAAGAAAGAGTTTTTGCTAATTATTATTAATTTAACGTAAAACCTAAATGTTACTTATGTAATGCGCCTGCTATCTGTGGAAAAAATTCCTTAAAATCCTAAAGTTTTATTGTAATAATTACCTTTTATTGCACTTAAGATGCCCACGGTATATAAGTAGTTAGTCGCTTTAAACCTTCATGATCATAAGACAAAAAATAATAAAATCTGTAATTCCCTGTAGTAAGTAATGACTTTTTTCTTAATATACTCATCAAGGTTCATAGAATCAGACAATTGATAAATGATAATGAAGTGTGCAATTATTTTTGTAACGTAGCCCTAACAAATTACCTTCACCTTCAATTCGCTATTCAACTCCAGACGTGATGAATCTCCACCGTATCCCACGGTACAAGGTGGGCATCGTAATGGAAAATAAATGGGAAAAACAATCAATCATTTGTGGTGCTATGATAAGTTGATGCTTATTATATTCGTCTTCAATTAATTGTTAGAGCGATAAGTACAGGTGTTTGTTTACGTCTTGGTTATTAGAGGCGCAGGGTTTTCAAATTATTTACCTAAAAACTGAGACATGGGCCTCACTAAATATATACTAGAAACATTTAGTCTTAAGAAGTAAAAAACTTTGGTTAAGGATCTTTTTATATTGAAAATGGATTGATTTTTTTAGGTAGGGGGGATAACCAAAAAATTAAAATAAAATAGTATTTGTATTTTTTCCAAAATAAAGATATTTAATAAACATTTTAAGAAAATTAAACTTTTTATGTACTATGAAGAAGTATTCTTCCCTTGTAGTTACGATCAAAGTCGGTCTATATAAGGTCGCGACATTCGGCCATATTGCTTTGACGTGTCTCCCATTTTTCGGCCATGTTGTTCAGTGCCGGAGATATACAGTTTATTGTATTATAAGAACAACCGTTTACACAACAGTTTTTAATTATTAATAAGTTGTAAATTCTTTTACTTTAAATAAATAACATTTGGAATTACTTTATTATCTTTCAACAAACATTACTTCCAAAACAATTCTAGACGCCACTGGGTTGATCTTTAGCTTAAATTTTACCCAGTCTTGCCAACTTTTTTCCGAGAAGTGCTCTTCCTTACGTCCCCGACCTCGAACCGCCTAAAAGTTGAGGATATGTCGCAACCTTATAAATATAAACTAACCTTGGTTACGATTAGGTACTTTAAAAGAAATAAATTAATGAAATATTTTATACCAAATGATCATTTAAATTTAGGTTATATAAAAATTACTTACTCTACACAGAATGTTGCAAACTCTAAACAAAAAAATCAAAGGCTTCCGGTCGAAATTATTTTATCATAATCTAATAAAATAAGTTCTTAAGGAGACTGCCAGACGAGAACTGTGCCTTTGGCCGCGTCTTAAAAATGTGGTAAACTTTTTTACTAAATATTTATTCTTCATTCTGGTTAGGCAGTCTCGTTAAGAATTTATTTTATAGCAAAGTTCCAGCCAAAACTTCTGAAAACATTTATAGTCTTGCTAGTTATTTCGTGGGCACCCGCAGGGCGGTCCCCAGAATATAATTTTAGGGCACTTTTTTACTAAAGACCTATGCACAAAGTATACACCTTTGCAGGATTACCGTGCCAATTTCAAAGACATTTTTTAATGAGTCTATTTTGGGCTCCTGAGGGGGCAATTGCACCCATTGTCCCGGTACGGCTCTGGGCACCCGGTATATACACGTTTTACCAATTACGTCACGTTATCATTAGTATTCAGTGAATAAATAATACACTCAATTAGTCGGTTGTTAATTTATCCTTCTGACTACCCGATTTTATATTATTAAACCGGATATACATAAACAACTTGTTGAAATATTAAATTTTTGATGAAGACAAACCGTAAAAAGTTCGTAATAAAAATGCTAATTAATTGTTGTTGAGAAAGAAATTAAAGATTTATTGTGACATAACAAAAGGCCGGAAATAATTACTAAAATTTCGTATCTTCTTATAAATTTATTACGGTACGTGGCAGTACAGGTATTATACCGGTTGTTTAGATTTACGAGTTTAAAATATTTTTAATAAATATTTTTTTGCATTAAAAATCTATATTTTGACTGCTTATTTATACAGGATGTCCAGTAACTCTAACGACAAACCGTAAGGGGTATTTCTACAATGAAAAAGAAAAAAACTTTCTATGAATATACAGTGTGTCCCAGGATAGGTGTTACAAGGGGACACATTTTTTAAACGTCCTCTTGGAAAAACTGGTCGCATGTTCCAAAACTAATTAATACAAAATTTTACTCCGATTTATAATATACAGGGCGAGTTATAACTAAAAATATGAAAAAGACCCAGGGGTCAAGTACCTTTATTTTTAAAAACAAGACAAAATTGTATAAGGAGATGTAGAGAATTAAATTTTATGTTAAAATTTAAAGTAAAAGAATTAAAGTAAAAAAGTATATTTGGCAATTTTTACACTCTGCATTAACAGTTTTAAAATACTTGGCTTATGGCATCGAATTTAAAAAAATATTTAAAATTATTAAATTTTCTTTTAATCTTTGCTCTTTGTTGCCCATTATTTAAGTTGTGATGCGTAATGAAAAAAATTACCAAGTATTTTTTTAACTCTAATACTTTAACTTCAAATTTTAACATAAAATTCAATTCTCTACAACATTTACTTATAAAATTTCGTTGTATTTAAAAAAATAAAAGTAGTTAGTTTCTGGACATTTTTATATTTTTAGTTATGACTCGCCCTGTTAATACCAATTGAAATAAAATTTTGTAATTATCAGTTTTGGACCATGCAACCAGTTTTTCCAAAATTTCGCTTTAAAATTAAAAAATTGTTGGTCCATTTGTCCTCTTGTAACAAGTATCCTGAGACACACTGTATGTCCTAAAGGTCTTGGTTTTTTAACTACGGAGTGTTAAAAATTAAAAAAATATATCGTTTTTTTTTATAATACCTTTTATATCAATTTAGATATTTTAAAAATCCTATGCATCAAAAACATTTCTGGTAAAACAAAAAAACAATACATTTTTACCAAATATATATATATATATATATATATTTTTTTTTAAATAAATATTTTTAAAAATATGTCCTTTAGTTTAGAGCAAATTTGATCGTCTGATTTTTTTGTTTGATATACGGTGTTCGCGTAAATAAATCACAACAAATAAATAAGGGATCAAACTGGTTCTAAACTTAAAGAGAATATTAAAAATATTTTTATTAAAAAAAAAATGCAGTGGCGTAATTTTTTCTTAAAAACTATATATACGTCTCATGGATGACACAATTTTTTTTCTTGTATGCCAATAAATGTCTTTTATTACATAGGAGACGTCTCCCAAATAAAAGAAAATATATCTAAATTGGCATAAAAGTTATTAAAACAAAAACATTTTTAAAATTTTTAATACCCCGTAGTTCAGAAACTATGACGGCTAGGACTTATGTTTCTATTAAGTTTTTCTTATTGTTTTATTAAAAAATTATCCCTTAAGTCTGTCGGTACAATTACTGGACATCCTGTACTATAAAAGAATAATTTACTTTTTGTCGAAAATTTTTTCTTTTATAAAATTCTGTACAAATTTCTCCTCAATCAATTTTTAAAATTATTTCATTCTTAAAAATCAATTTACATCTGTCTTGAAAAAAAACTTGTTAAAAAAAAGAATAACTAGCAAAAGTCAAAAATTATGAGCAAAAAAAAACAATTTTCAAAGTAGGTTAAGTGCCCTCTAGCGGCACACAAACAATGTGAATTATTACTCAAATTACAATTTCACAATAAGAAAGCTACGCTATTCAGAAGTGGTATAGGCTATATTTTGTTATAATTAAACAAAAATTTCATATATAAATGCCCAACGACGTGGGCAGGGGTCAGCTATCTAGGATAAACTATAACTTTGTAAGGGCTAATCATCGAAAATACTAAACCGATCATAAAAACTCTTTTACACTTAGAAAGCTACACTATTCAGAAGTGCTATAGGGTATATTTTCTAATAATTAAACAAAAATATCAGAGAAAAAAACGAAGTGGGCACGGGTCCGCTAGTCATTAAATAATAGGACTCTTATCGTTCTTTCAAGTAACGTACGGATTGTAACGAGTGTCCGATATTTTGCAAGGTTTTTTACACATGTATCTTATCAATATTTCCATTTATTTTACTACTAAAATATGTATGAACTTAAGAAATAATATAATAAACCGCAAAAATATGATTTTATAAAAAAATGGACTTTCATTGTTATTCCCATGTGGTCTCCATTTCTTATTTATTTAAAGACTTTTTTATTTTTAACTTTATTAAATTTATTAAATACATTGGCGCCTCGAGTGTCGTAGAAATAAGTATTTCTGACAAAAAATAAAACACGTAACTGTTTTTTGTCAAATTCTATACAGGGTGTTCGGAAAATGCGTTAAGAAATTTTAAGGGGTTATTCTGCAAAGTAAAATAATGTTAGTAAGTCCTTTGACATAATATCGAAATTTCCCTGGTTACCCAAGGTTAGTTTATATTTATAAGGTTGCGGCATATCCTCAACTTTTAGGCGGTTCGAGGACGGGGACGCAAGGAAGGGCACTCCACGCAAAAAGTTGGCAAGACTGGGTAAAATCAAAGCTGATGATCAATCCAGTGGCGTCTAGAATTTAAGCATTTCATTTTGCATTTTTTTGGAAGTGATATTTGTTGAAAGATGTTTTCCAAATATATTGCAGATTAGGATCTGGAAATATTTTTAAAGCCAAATAGAAAATTAAGACTTATGTTTTTCTCAAATATTTTCAGTTAAAACCGGATGGACGTGGACTGAGATGCCAAACTGCTATGGTAAAATACTCCTCTTAGTTCGGTTGCATATAAAAGCGTGTTTTTTAGTTTTTTAAAACTATTATTTTTATATAAACCTTTTCTATCATTTTATTGAGAGTATTTTACCATAGCAGTTTGGCATCTCAGTCCACGTCCATCCGGTTTTAACTGAAAATATTTGAGAAAAACATAAGTCTAATTTTCTATTTGGCTTTAAAATATTTCAGATCTAATCTGCAGTTACCTCCTCTTAAATTAGATCTTTATCTATGTTAATAATTGATAGAAAATAGAAAAATTGAATTCGTGTCATTGCTGCTTTTTATTAGTAGTAATAAATTTGCAAGAAAATATAAAAAAACGTAATAGGTATTTTTATAAGGTAAATATTTTACTGGGGGGTCTAGCAACACCTGGAAGGGACGCGGCCTCTCTACCCTCCCTTTAGATACTAATTTTACATGGTACCTTAGCAGTTTTATCAGCAGACGGTAGATAAGCAATTCAAATTAGAATGATATATTTTTATATTTAAAGTAAAACAATTTACAACTTAATAATAAATAAAAACTGTTGTGTAAACGGTTGTTCTACTAATACAATAAACTGTATATCTCCGGCACTGAACATGGCCGAAAAATGGAGATGTGACGTCATAACACGTCACATCAATATGGCCGAATGTCGCGACCTTATATAGACCGACTTTGCTGGTTACAAAGTTACAGGGGTTTAAATTTCCATTTCTATTTTTGTGTTTTCGCCATATTGCATTTATTTTTTTAACCAATCTAGTTGATATTCGGCACATAAATTGAGCTCTGCAGAATCTAAAATTTTAAGATTAAAGTTTTGTTTTTTATATCGCCAGAAGGCACTTTACCTGAAACATGAAATTTATTTACTTCATAACTTTTATTTTGACAGATATGGGAAAGCCAAAGGGTGCCATTTAAAGACAATTAAAAACCTAAAAAATAAGGTACTTTTCATGAAAGTCAATAAACCTTACGCGGGCTGCTCGGGTTCGAATCTTTACGGATGCAGATTTATTTTTTTTAATATAAAAACATATTAGAAAAAAGTCAACAAATTAACTTATTTTTAGTAGATTTTTCTTCAATATTCATTTATACTAATATTGTAAATAAAGAGGTAAAGTTTGTAACTTTAACTGTTTGTTTGTAAGGGCTAATTTTCGGAAATACTGAATTGATCAGAAAAAAATTACAATCAGAAAGCTACTCTATTCAGGAATGCTAAAGGCTATATATAGTCATAGATAACATAGCAGATATGATAAAAGTAATAAAGAAGTAAATTTGATTTTAGCACCCATATAGGAACAAAACTGTACAAAAAGAAATGTCAAATATAATTACCACTTCTATCCCATAAGTAAAAAGATAGTACTTAGATAGAGCCAGAAAACGTATTAAATCCGTCAAAACTATCCATTAGCTGTAATAGTAATAAAATACCACTCATACCACCTACTAAAGCCATATCGTTCCCAGCCATTTCAAACGGGTCAAAGGTCACAAAAGGCACTGATGCACATAAGGACCCACAAAGAGTAATGGTATTTTGATTAGTTACCTTTAATGAACTTTTTGGGTAATGTGTAAAATGAAAATACTTTTCCTTAACATTTTTAATGAATATTGAGTTTGTAAAATGCGGTGCTATGGTAAAGTCCTCTTATAAAAACAAGAAAAAAATATATAAATTTGGGACCTGCAGACTACGAAAACCCTGTATAAATACTAGGGTCAAAAAAATCAACTTATTTTTATTGACTTCTGACACTGAAAAATTGGTTTCTAGTCACCTTTACAGAATGCTCGTCAACGATGAGTTCTTAATTTTAATAAAAAGCTCCGCGTTATACAATATTTCCTTTTTGGATATTTCTCTCAGTCCTACACAAAAATTCATATCCCACCATTCTTAAATCAAACAGCTTTGTAGAAAATTGATCAGCGTTACAAGAAAGATTTCTTATATTTTTTGTTATAAATCTAACCTTTAAAAAATATCTAAGGTCAAAGATTAAAGAATTAAAAGAAAATAATTTTTTGTTTTAAATTTTGTAACATTTTAAAAGAATAATTATTGACCAATGAGTTTTTACCATTTCTTTTGGAAATTACAAAATCCACAAAGAGATATTTATACTTTTTTGATAAATCTAGCCATTAAAAAGATAATTATATTTAAAAATTAAAGAATTTTAACAGAAATTACTTTTATGTTTTGAATTTTGTAAGTTTAAGTTTTTATTTTGTAGAAAAATAGTAAAAACTTAATTGTCAATTAATAATTATTTTTCAGTAAGTTAGAAAATTAAAAAAAGTTATTTTTCTTAGAATTCTTCAAACTTTTGAATGGTTAGATTTATTAAAAAGTATCAAAGTTCTTTTCTGTAGAGCGTTTAGTTTTCTACAAAAAACGTTTTAAGAGTTTTTCTGTATGGTTAAAGAATGGTGAGATATACTTTTTTTTTTTGTATGGGAATAAGAAAATATGCAAACCTGTAATAAGGCGGATCTTTCTATTAAAAATAAAAGCTCATCGTTGACGATCATTCTCTGGTGGCAACTAGGAACCAAATTTTTAGTGTTAGTTCTGGTTAAGTCAAAATAAAAACAATCGAATTTTTTTAAGACACCCTAATAAATACCACTAAATTTTATATCTAATAACATTTGTTTTTTAATAATATTTAATTTCAAAAAATAATAAAATTACAACATTTTTAAATTTTATTTTATAGAATAATAGGTACCTAGGGTAGGGCGGGGCTAGTTGAGCAATTTTTCACTTGATCGGTTATAGCTCCTCAACAATATGTCTTAATGGCCTATGATGCATACTGATGGATTGGCAATTTATCCCTTAGCAATAGTGTCCATAGTAACTTCTTTTTAGTAAGCTAAATTAAGGAGCTACATCTATTTTAATGTAGATAGTCAGGTATGCTCAACGTACCCCATAGGTGAGGTAAGTTGAGCAAGGGTATGGGGCTAGTGGAGCACTTAGAAAGTATAGTCAAATTATGGCTTGAATGTTAGATACATTTACAATAAAAATACATTTTGATAATTTGCTTTTTATATTTATAATCCTATAGTCACAAAACAACAAATCTCATCAATAAAACTGCAACGTACCTATCTTAGCCTAACTACTGAATTTAAACTTGAATATTTGTATAATTATTATTAACATAGCTTATATAAATCATAAAAAAAACATTTAAGACATTTAGGAGTCTAAATCTTCATTTAAAACAAAGTATATTTTTATTTGGTTAAAAAAACCAAAAATCAAGTCAACAAAACATCAACTCCAAGTTAACTTTATTATAGCATTAATCAAAGATTACACTTTCTATTAATAAACAGACTTTGTATGCAACTAGCAATATTGCTGATATAATTTTAAAAAAAATTAAATAGATATTATTTGTCAGTGATTTGGCTCCTTTTCTTGGACCAGCCTTTGGGTATGGTCGAACTATTTCCGGAGAAAATTTATGAATTAGATAGGTCAGCTCGTTTTTTTGTTGCTTGTACGGGATGCAGCCTCATATAAGTCTTGAGTAGTATAGGAACCTCTAGTAGTCGAACTTTTATAAGTCCGTATCCTAAAAAAATAAAAAATCATTTTATACTTCTGTTAAAATCGTGGGGTTAGGTGGACAACTGTAGCTCAACTAACCCCAACCTGAAATTTTAAAGCAAAAGTGAATTTATTAAAAAACGGATAGAATTATATTCAGCATCTTTATAAAAATCAAAACTGCAATAAATTTACTAAAGATTAACACTTACCTGATTGAAAAAATATATTATTTAACTATTACAGACGAAATATTCTGTCTGAAAATTATTATACTTATAAATCACAAAATAAACAATACGTGGAGGTACTTTTCTCGATCGCCGCGTCACCACTGGCGGTCGCGCGATGTGTTCCTCTTGCGCAACCCCTTCTTTACGCTATTTGATGCGTTTGCGTACGGTGGATAGTTTCTGATATATTTGGATTGCCCAACTTACCTCTATGCTCAACTAGCCCCGCCCTACCCTACTAATCAGTGTGTGTGTGCTTGAAGTTAAGAATTTCCTTTCCAATGACCCGTTTTGCCTGCTTCCCAGAAACTTATCAAAGTGGCCGTATCGAAGTCTATAGAAAATAACACGAAAAGCTAGAATCTTCTTATTAGAACAAGAACACAACAACCCGTTTTCGAAAGTTAAGAGAAAAAATAACTCCAAAGTGTCTTTTTTATATATTATTAGGAAAGTAGGGAATTATTTCAATTTTTTTCTTATAACAACAGGAGATCGTTTCGTACCTGTCAAAAAAGTGAGATTTCTTTTCGTATATTATTGCGACCGTAGGGAATTATTCCATTTGTTTCATATTTTACTTGCCGACTCCGGTAAAACTCGATGCCGATTTCACTGAATGATGCTTTTTAGTACGGTATCAACGGTGAGATTATATCTTACCGTGGAACAACGATATATGTTCTTATAAAAGGACTCTTGCTTTTCGTATATTCACCATGGACCCGGTACAACCACTATGATAAGTTTCTGTGAGACGGAACAAACTCTTCAGTGGAGAATAACATGAAAAGCAGGAGTTTTCCCTTAAATGTTTAAAAAGGAGATAAGGGAGATTTCTTTTTGGAAAACCCTATTGTCAAAACAAATTACAGCAATATATAGGGTGTAATTTGATTAATGGCTAAAAATACAGAGTCTGATTTCTTAGCTTATTTTAGAAAGAAAAGTTTCTATAAACATATGTCCTTAACGTCTTAACTTTCGAGATACGAACCCAAAAAATTTCAGAAAACACTTAATTTAGTAAAAACTGTTATACTGGAAATAAACCTTATTTAAATAAGTATTTATTCCTTTTGTTATATAATTGCTAATTAAAAATTATAAAACCTAATTTTTAAAAGAAAAAGATCCGCAATGCTTCTTTTATGGTCTAAAAATATGCGATTAAGTGATTTTTTTTCGCTTAAACTAAACAAGATACGGAAAAAAATTAAGAGACATAAAAACAGTATTTTTATTTACTTAATCTAAAGAAAGCACACAACTTTTTACATACATTTAAACAGTCGGTGACGTACCGTTTTTTGTTGGAAATATTCTTTCAGCTGCCTCTTGACACGCCACTGGACTTATTAAATATTATAATGTTAGTAATAAATTACCCTTTAATGTCATTATTAATATTGCCAAATTAAAACAAAATTGGATAAAGAATAGTTAGAATTTTAAAAAAATATATTTTTTAAACTTTAACTTTTGTATATCAAAAGTTAAGAGGTTTATATGAACTTTTCTTCCTAGAATAAGGTATAGTCATATCCAGTATTTTTAGCCATTAATTAAATTACACTTATAGTATGTATGTATAGGTTTGCTCCAGCAGAATGTTGAAAACATGTTAACAACAATCGTAAAAACGCAGAAATTGTTACAAACATTAGGCAGAAATGTTGGCAACAATTTTCTGCTATAACGAAAAATAAACAAGGCGTGCATACTGCTTATAGTGCTTATACGTCAATACAAGAAAGGTTATGTTAAAAACTTGTCAGTAATGTTTGAAGAAAGTTTGCAAACTTTTTAAACAGTTTCTAACATGTTTCCAACATTCTAAAACCACTGCTGGAACAGCAAACAATTGTTTAATGTTACAAACATGACACTTCTGGAACAACAAATTTGACGTGCGCATGATCCCAACGGTTGCAAACATTTTTTCTGACAGCCTGTTGGAACAAACCCTATTTCAAGCTGTAAAAATGTTACCATTAAGTAAAAATTGAAGCAAGAAAGCTTTTAAGTTGTGAAAACAGCTTTACAACAAAAAGCTATTACATTTTTGCTCTTAATCAAATCCTTTATAGCCTCAAGTTCAACAATAATAGTCTCCTTGTAGCTTAATCAATTAAATATTATTTAAACTAATTTAATTAACATAAAGTAGAATCCTTAATTAAATAACGCTTGATTGAAATAAATTTACCGCGCCTGACATATTGAAAATAATAATTAATTGTGTTGAGCAAAACAGAAACGATTTTACCATATTTGGTAACTTCTTTCATGTAACGTATTACGGAACCTTTCAAGAACCTGATGTGCGCTTTCATGGTATTCGCGTCCAGTTGGTACGACTGACCTAGATGGTAGTTTCATTCTTTTAAGGATATTGAACTTGACTTTAAAAATAAGCGTCATAAATATGCAAAAAAGTTTTTGAATGAGTTGTATTATGTATGAATTCGGTGTGTGGAATAATGTGTTGGGAATATATGCACATAAATTGTCGGCCGGTTACCGGTGAAATACAAGTTATTTATATAGCAAGTGCATAAAGTAATATTTTTACGAATCGAATGGGAGGTTTAACAGAGAGCCCTCAGGCGAGTCCTATCATCCCTTGAGTAAAGAATAAAACAATTTATGCAAGTATCACAGACTATATAGTAAGAATAGTCACCTAGATATTGAAGAGAAATTTATACTGTTTTGGTATTATTTCTACAAAAAGTAAGTTTAGGGTTTTTTATCTTTTTGACATCCCACGAAGGCATATGCTTAAATACCAGAGAACCGTGGGTGTCGGGATATTAGATGTTTAACCCATCGTTCCCCCTGTTCCGTCAACGTTGTCCAAGCACTGAAACAAGCAGTTATGCATTTCACAGTACCTTTTAAACAACGTGGTAGTGCCACCACGGTCGTTATTTTTAAATAACTACTACCTAAATATGTCTTCCCGCTGGGAATCAAACCGGCGACCTCTGGCTTCGAAGATCAAAGCTCTGTCCACTGCGCCACGGGGTATTCCATTTAAGAAAAAAAATAAGTTATTTTTTGACTTTCTCGTACTTTTTTAAGAAAAACAAAACGTAATTAAAAAGCAATTGCATGAAAAACAAAAGACTAACCTTATAATTGTTGCGGTTTTTAAATGGAGCAGCCTTTTTATTATAACATTTTTGGTTTCTATGGTCAATTCTAAGTGTTTTTCAGTCAGGGTATTATATTATTTCTTTAACAGTTTTTGAGTTATTGACGCTTAAACAATCACATTTTCGGCTTTTATTATTCAATTAAATAATATATCAATTTTTATCTATTAGTAGATTTTATATGAGTTTTTTATAAGGAATCAATCTTTAGATAAAAAAAACTACAGATAATAATATTATATAACAAGTGTCAAAAAATGCCAGTAAAGCAAAAAAAAAACAGATTATGAAAACCTAAAATAAAATCTACTAACAGGTAATTAAAATTTCAATGAAGTATCGGGTGATAACCTGCGTTACTGTATTTTATTTTTAATAATTAAATAATAGTCATTAAAATGTGACTCTTTAGACATCAAAAATTTAAAAACGGTTAAAGATAGACTATTTAACCCTTACTGAAAAACACTTAGAATTGACCATAGAACCCAAAATTTTTGTTATAAATAGGGTGTTACATCTAAAAAATGCAGCATTTATTGCGTCAGTCCTTTGTTTTTCATGCAATTGTTCTATCTATTAAGATTTTCAAATTCTCCAAGCTAAAGTACATCGATAGGCTATATAAGTTTCTTAAAAAATACGGGGAAAGTCCGAAAATATGCCGTTTTCCCTCTTAAATGGAAACCCTGTACATACAATTTTCTAAGCATTCTTAAATACATAAGTATATGGTTATGAAGGGGAAAATTGTTTTTTAAAAATTAGGCGGCCATATTTTTTTGCAATTTAAAGGCAGTGCTTAATAAATGAAAATTAATTTATAGGTATAAATAAATAAAACATGAATAAAATGTAACTGTGAAAAATGTTAATACGTTCGTAGAAAAAATATAGAGTGCAACCCATGTCTTTTTTTTACTCATGAGTTGCCGCACTCGCCTGATGGCTCGTGCTGTCAAACTTCCTTTTCTTAAAAAAGTATCACTTTATGCAATTATTACATAAATTTCTTTTTTTAACACTTCACGTAGAATACTGAAATGAAGTACTTTATTTTGATAATATCGATTATAAATTCAGCATGTTTTTAAAAAGTTGTGGAAAAAGAAATCATCTACTCCTGATAAAACAATAATAATATACTTTTAATACTTAATAACAAAGGTTTGATTTAAGTAAAATAGTAAATTAAAAGTTTTATTTTTCTTCATACAGTTTTAGTTTTTTTCTTTTTAATATTAAAGCATACTAATGCCAAAAAAGCAACAATCAAAGCGTAAATTTTTAATTACTTGAATTCTTTATCCCCTTCAATAAAGTGGAAAACATAAAAGAGTAAGTTTCAGAATTAATGCCGAGAAGTAAGAATATAAAGATAATAAAATAACCGACTTGCTTGCGAAAAAAGCAAAAAGCCGTAAAATTGATAAAAGATTAGAGAATGAGAGAAGGGCCGAAAATTATTTAGTGAATCCGAAGGTTTTTGTCAAGGATAAATAAACCTATTTATTTTATACGCATCCGGGGAAAACTAAAAGATTTTTATCTTTTTATAAGCTTTTATAAGTTCGTCTACATGTCATTCCACTTTAAAATTTAAGCAAGGGGTGGGGGTGTAAATGTAGAACATGTTGTTGTATAGCAAAGTCGATTGATGAGATAAGGTCACGACATTCGCCATATTGGCTAGCGCGGCTGTGACGTCAAATCGGGCCATTTTCGGCCATGTTTGATTTTAGGCAGATCAGTGGCGTAGAATTAAGGAGAAAACAAAAAGAACTGTATGTTGTAAACAAAATTTATTGGATTATTTTAATAGGCATAACCTAAAACAAAAACATAAATATGGTTTAAATATTGAAAATTAAAAATTATCAAAGCGACGACAGGACGATGAGGTACCTTGCAGAGCCAAACATTTTCCATGGTTCCGTAAGTCAAAAACCATTTTAAAAACTTTGTATACAAGGTGTCCGCTAATAAATGGTACACAGAAAAACCACAGATTCCTTATGCCAAAATATTAAGATTTAACCAAACATACCTAATATCCAAAAGTTTATAATAAGGAAGATACGGGGGTGTCATAGTAAAAAGAAAAAGTAAATTTATTTCGATAATTATTCCCCCCTTTTTAAATATCTTAATAAAACGGTATCTTGGGGTTTTTAAACATTAGCTTTTCAGATCGAATATTAATTTTTGAGTGTAGACTAGAGGGCGATGGGTACACTATTTAAAATTCTCTAAAACTACCCAATTTTTTGTTACTACGCTGTATGTATGTAAACTAGTAAGCTCTATGCTTTCTGCACAAAAAAAGGTATACTTAGTAAGAATCGGTCTTGACAACCGTTTATAAGGTATTCACGTTTTAGTTGTTCAATGCACCCAAAAGTATGTACCTTCAATAACATCGTATTAGCTATAATTACAACTGCTCAGATATAAATAGCTGATAGCTAAAAACTCCTGGAAACCGAGTTTTATTAAAATGTTTAAAACATACCAGAAATTATCGAAATGCATGAATAAAAATATTTATATCCCTTTAACACCCCGTATCTTCCTTATCATTAACTTTTGGATATAGGTATGTTTGTTTAAATCCTAAATGGGTATTTTGGAATAAGAAATCTGTGGTTTATTCTGTGTACCATTAATTAGCGGACACTCATCAGTATTATATGTACATAAAAACACGAATGACTGAAAACTATTCGACTAAACACTATCAAAATCTCTAAAATAAATATATATATTTTATATAGATATATATATATATATATATATATATATATATATATATATATATATATATATATATATATATATATATATATATATATATATAATTCCTATTAGGTTTGAAACAAATTTAATCTCTTAACGTTTTTCTAATTTGATGTACGAGTTTTGCGTAAATAAATAAAAACCATTTCTCGGCATGGTCAAATCCTATCTAATTAAAAAATAAATAGCAAAGTTGATTTTTTACTGTAGAATTTCATATTTTCGACACGAAATGACCATGCCAAGAAATGTTTTTTATTTATTTACGCAAAAACCGTGCATTATTTTTATTTCAGAAAAATGCAGTGGCGTACCAGTTTATATTAAACAATATTTAACTAAAACCTTTCATGGACGACACTGGAAAAAAATTCTTGCATGCCACAAAATGTCTTTTGGTGCATAAAAGGCGTCACCCAAATTTTTAAAAATATCTAAAAAACCAATATTTAAAAAAAATAATTCTCTGTAGTTTAAAAACTAAGGCGTTCAGAAAATATATTTATATAAACTCTTATTATATTTTTTATTTTAGAACTAACCGTTAAAGTTTGTCGGGTAAGTTGTGAAACACCCTGTAGATTACGGTTCGCATTCTGCTACATTTCAAACCGCATCAGTAAAATATATATATATATATATATATATATATATATATATATATATATATATATATATATATATATATATATATATATATATATATATATATATATATATATATATATATATATAATATATATATATATATATATACAGGGTGTTATGGAAATACTTTAATATATTTAAACCCCAAAATCCTTGTGTAAAAATAAATTGAATAAAAATTATTAAAAATGGCGGACCACCATAAATAACAGTGATAATGAACCCCAAAATTTTACGATTAAAAAGCAAACCCGCTACTGACCAGCTCTTTAAATCCCTTTAAATACATATGTTTACCTTCTGTCGCTGTCAAAAACAGCTGAAAGCAGTTATAACACGTGGTTAAGTCAACAAGCTTGAGAAAAGTTGCCAAATTTATTTTGTTCTTTACCAGTTTATCTATGGGTTTTGCTGTTTCAATTCGATCAAACGAAAAACTTACATGATTACACAAATTATCCTTTATTACGCTACTAGGTTGTTTGAGCGTATAATGAATGTAAAGATTACTTTTTCCACAAATCAAGTACACTTTTAGGTGGTTAATTACTTTACAAACTTTTTAAACACTGCGACGCGACACGTATGCGCACAAAGAATTGAATTAAAATACACAAAACGGTATTTTTATTGCAAAACACTATTAAAACAAATTTTACTGCGTTTTTAAATAAAGTTTTTGTTACATTTCGCTTTTCTTTCATCAAAATTAAGAGTTGACAGACGACAGGTGGTTTACACAAGATCGTTTGACTAGGTAAGGTTGCCTCATTACGTCACATATGTACCGCACTGCTGGTTCCTTGGCGCCAACATAGCAAACAAAGAATAATCATTGTTAAATAATTTATTAATAGGAAATAAAGAAGTTACGGTAACAACTGGAATTAACAGTATTTAAAAGTATTTCTTTAATATTGACAAAAACACAAACTACACTGTTAAAAACTTCATTAAATAATGAGCAAAATACATATGTGACGTATGGTCCGCCATGTTGCAAGGCTTACGAGGCAACCTTACCTAGTCAAACGATCTTGGTTCACACGAGAAAAGAGTACAAAAGATTATTCCCTATGAGACAAATGTACAAAAAAACTACGGTAATTGTACAGAAAGTGTCCGCAACTCCGATTTTAACCAAATTTGGTATGTTGGGTTTTTGGGGCGCTGATCACGAATCTGAACGAAATTTTAGTCGGAAATGTTTGGTTTCAGAGATAATCATCATCAAAGTTGGCATTTAAACTAACCTTATTTTCACCATTATTCACCCCTCTTTTTGCACACAATTCTTGATTTAAAGCTAAAGTGGCCCACAATATTTGATTTTCACCTTTTAAAACCCCGTGTTTCTATGTTTTTTACACCTTTTATCAAATAAATTGGGAAGGGTCCCTTTAAAAACGTTGCAACCGTGCATTCACTGCTTCACCGCCTCCACCATATTCTGCTACGATTAAAAACGATTGAAAGCGAAGCTATGCAATTTAATTCAAAAAAGTGTAAAATACGTAGAAGAATGAGGTTTTAAAAAGGTGAAAATCAAATATTGTGTACCACTTTAACTTAAAATCAAGAATTGTATGCCAAAAGAAGGGGGAATAAAGTGAAATGAAGGTTAGTTCAAATGCCAACTTTAATGATGGATATCTCGGAAACAAATGTATCCGACTAAAAATTTTTCAGATCCGTGATCAGCGCCACTAGTACAGGTGTTTTTACAGGTTAGATGTTTTTGCAAGAAATTTATTGCAATTTATTCTAACATTTTTGCAGTTTGCACGTAACTGGGTTTATCAATTTACTGAAACTTGTAAGTTCAATTCTTTTAAACCGTTTTCTTTGTCTCATGTTGTTCTGGTTATGGGCGATAAAATGATACCTACAGCGAATTCTTTTGGTTAAACTAGGTGCTTTCAATTTAATTAGGTTTTTTTAATCAAAATTTTTACTACAAAATGCAGGGTTTGTTTTTTCTTTTGATAATTCATAAAAGCTTGATGTCTAGGAACTTATTACCGTGGGTATAAAAAGTAGACGGCATATTTAACATACCTTAGGGATAAAGGAGCCGAAGTGGACATTTTGGGGCTTCTTCAGATGTACGGTTACAAAATGCATGAAACAATTACTTTGTGTTGCTATATTACTGTACATCTCATTGGTACGGAAGAGAAGGGAAGTTTATGGTGAAAGTGTAAAGAGTGTACTCGTGAAAATAAAAGTACTTTCCAGCCAAGAAAAAATCGTAGCCTTCTAAAAGCTGTTGTAGCTCTAAATGTTATTTAAGGTTATTATTTAATGTAACGCCTACGCCGCTCATAAGTAGATAATAAAAATTGGTTAACTTTTTTTTATGCCGGTATATTATTGTCCTCTATTGTGTGCTTTGAAATCTACGATAAAATGGTGGTGCCCTCTGGATAACATTATTCAGTCGTTAAATGGGTTTAACATCTAAAAATCTGGCACCCACGGTACTTAGTACTTAGCTTTTGTGCTACTAACATGGACTGCCATAAACATAAAAAAACTAAATATACTAAATGTACTAGATGTAGTACAATTGTACAGCTGAACATCGCAAATTCGCGTTGTTGTTGTCAAGGAAGCCGGCATGATTTAACTGACCAATAAGAAGGCTTCCTTATGCTATGCAAGGTTACAGAAAGACGAAATTCGCTTGCCCTGGTTTGCGTTTTAAATAATATTGTGAAGAATTTACCAAATTGTGCGTTTATTAAGTTTTGCATTTTGTTTTAATTTACGTAAAATGCAACGAAATTCAATCGAGTTGACTGACATGGTTTTGTGGTATGGGGAAGCTAGGCAAAATGCTCGGCAAGCCGGGGAACTATGAAAGAGTTTGTTTATAGTGAACCCATTAACAGTTTAGAACAGTTGCGAAATCGTGTGGAACTAGCGGCTCAGCAAATAACGAACAATGAAAACATTTTTGCGCGTGTGAGAAACAGTATGCAGCGGAAAATAAATGCATGTTTGGAATCAAAATTTAGAACATATTCCGTATTGAAGGTAAATCGACCTTTATTTAAATATTTTTTGTTACAATTTATTTTGATATAAGGCTTTTAATAATTTTTTAAAGTAAATTTATAAAAAATAGAATATAATAACATTTTACCTTTTTATTCTATTATGTATTTATATTGTTTATTGGGTATAAAATAGGACGTTTGGCAACATCGCAAACAAATAGGTCTACTGTCTGTGTTTATAGTATTTACGTAACCAGGGTCGTAGCAGATAGGTGAAAAGAAGGTATTTTTACAAATTGTAAAAAAGTTTGAATTAAACAAAAAAGTACTCAGTGTGTCTCTACACTGTCCCAGGAGTCACCCATTTCAATATATTAAAGTATTTCCATAACACCCTGTATATATATGTATTTTTATAGTTTCGGAATTATAACCATCGTTAGAACACGTAGACTGTAGGTAGTCAAAATCTTATCCTGAAACACCCTGTATTTTACTGTTAATTATTTTTTACTCCTGGTTAATAATTTCAGAGTGTTTTTTTAAGGTTTCATTATTTAAATTTAATCATATTCAGTCAAGAAAGGTGTTCAGCTAACAAAAAGTAAATAAACCATTCAAAACAGTTAAGTCATATAAAATATCATCTGCGTTCGAGATTTACGAGCCGATCTGCTCACTGACCCTCTTTTATAGCATTCCAAAAGATAAAAGACTGAAGTTTTCTCGAGACTGAATAAAAATTACATTATAGATAACGGTTCGCATTCTGTTACACCTCGTGCCGCATCAAAAAAGAATAAAATGTATGTAGGTAAACGATATTCCTACTGCCAACATGTTAAAATTATACAGTTTTGAAGCGTTTAAAGAGTAACCGTAAAATGTAGCCTTTTTACTTAATAATTAAATTAAAATGAAATTTAAAGCTACGTTCTAAAATTGCATTTTTATGCTTTGTTGATAAAAAGCCAGCGTTTCTTTTTATAAAATTTTGAGTCTCTTTAAGTAATATCACAAATTATCAGAATACCCAGATGCGAAACTAAGCGTGTTCGTTGAAATCTCTCACCACTATGGTCCCTCCCACTGCGTGGTGGATATACACCCCACGATTTAGTACGTGACCTAATGCTCATCTAGGTGTCATACTTTTGTTGATATAGAACGTGAGCATAAGTTAGTTAATTGTGTTTAGTTGTTTGTGAACTTTTATGTTTTTTATTATTAAAGTGTTAGTATAGTGTCTTGTAAAAATTTTTACCGTTTAATATGGGATATAAATGTGTATATTTATTCTGTTCCTCCATCACCGGGGGCGGATCACTTTCTAGATTCCCAAAGTACCACTATTTTAAGACTATTTAACATAAATACAAAGCTTTTACAAATTACTTAGATATGTTACTAAAGTTATTGATATTAATCAGTATGTGCCTAAACACAGGAAAATATTTTTTTATTAATAGCCGCGCTGCCATTTAAAAGGCTATATTTCAAATTTAAAAAATCAGGTGTTTTTTCAGTATTATATCAATTAGGTTTGATTATTACTAAGGCAACATCTGCATTTCTTTAAAAAATTGCGTCGGGGTTTCTTTAGAAACTTGTGTTACTCGGCTTTCAATTATTCTGTTTCAATCCCCAGTTACACTAAACTTTTTAATACACAATTAGGCTTAAAAAAACGGAATACCATTAATTAATTTAATAAGCAGTTTTTAGGCAAGGTTTTTTTTTTAAATGGCTTTTTGTTAAACATTCTAAACCCCCATTAGTTTAATCGTTTTTAAAAATGTTTTGTGAAATCAGGTATAGACATTTTATTACAGGTTGATCCAAACGTGACATCTACTAACAATATTTTACCGTTCAAAGAAAGGGTAAAATTTTTAGTTTGTAATATTTTTTAATAAAGAATTATTTAAATTCCCAATTAGTGTATTATTCTTTTGTTCCGTTTTCCACACATAAAAAAGCTGCATAATTAGTTACTATAAAAGTCTATCTCTCCTTAGCGCCTTGGTGCGGTTTAACCTTTACAAATTAAAAATATTACGATCCATACATTGGTGCAGATGTTCCATTTATTCTTTCTTAAGGTCATAGAAACAAGTAAGCGTAATTTGCCGCACTTTCGCATCTGTATATTCTGATAATATGTGGTAATATCTTTTTGCTTTAGATTTTTAGATGGAGTTTTAGGATAAATCCAAGGGTGTGAGTAGGACTTTCACTTTTTTTTTCAATTTTATTAATTTAAAAATTTAGACATGGTACCCAAACTAAATACATGGGCGCCGCCAGAATGACTTTCGGGGGAGGGGAGAGGGGTGCAAAAAAATTAAAATTTTAAAGGGAAAGACACATTTTGAAGAACTGACGGAATCAATTCAATTGGGCATTGAAACCTATATTCCACACACCATCAAGAACTCCAAACAATCCAATAACAAACCCTGGTTTTCCAAATCTTGTGATAAGGCTAGAATTTTAAAAGTTCATGCTCACAGAAAGTTTCTACAGGATCCTAGTCCAGAAAACCGACAGGCCAGCATTGAAGCAAGAAACTACTACAATCAAACAATTTCTGAAGCCAAAGACTCCTTCGACAATCGTATTAAAAACAAAGTTCTTTCTTGCTCAAATGGCAGCAAATCTTTCTGGTCCTTTGCGAAAAACATAAGTAGGAATTTTTGTACCAGTTCTTTTCCGCCACTAGCTTTGGAAGATGAAATTGTTTCTACCGCTAAAGGAAAGGCAGAATTATTTGCTAAACAATTTGCTGCCAATTCAACCCTTGACCCTCCCGTTAATCATCCAATTCCAGCGGTTACCCCAGTTCCTCATAAAATGCCCGATATTATTTTTAAGGTAAAACACATTAAGCGTATCCTTTCTTCCCTTAACACCAAGAAATCGTCTGGGCTAGATGGCATACCAGCAATCGTTTTAAAAAAATGTGCTCCAGAACTTGCACCAATCTTAACTCGGCTCTTTCGAATTTCTTACGACACAGGTATCTTTCCGGAAAGCTGGAAAGCTGCACGTGTTCAACCTATTCCCAAGAAAGGATCTAAATCTCTTCCATCTAACTATAGACCAATTTCAATTCTCTCAGTTCTTTGTAAAGTAATGGAAAAACTAATTAATTCACAAATTCTTAAGTACTTAGAAAAACACAAAATTTTGCATGACAGGCAGTATGGATTTCGCCACAAAGATCTACAGCAGATCTTCTTTCCTTCGTGTCACACTGCTGGAATAAGTCTCTTGAGTTTCTAGGTGAGTCCCAGATCGTTGCTCTTGATATATCCAAAGCTTTTGACCAGGTCTGGCATGCCGCACTTCTTAATAAACTTCCCTCCTATGGTCTTTCAACTAAACTCTGTACTTGGCTCTCTAGTTATCTATCTGATCGTCGTATATCAGTTATTGTGGACGGCCATTCTTCAAGCTTTCACCAAGTAAATGCTGGAGTCCCTCAGGGCTCAGTTCTGGCACCAACATTGTTTCTTCTTCACATCAACGACCTTCTATCGTCCACAATTAATTCCATTCATAGTTTCGCCGACGATAGTACCCTTCACTCCAGTTTTCAGGTTCCTAAACCCATTACTAAACCTGACTTGGAAAACAAACGCAGAGCGATGCAGATATCTCTTTCGCAGGATCTTAATTTAATATTGGATTGGGGCGCTAAAAATCTCGTCCATTTTAATGCATCCAAAACACAATCATGTTCCTTGTCGCGAAAAGAGTCATCAAATACTCATCCTCTACTTATGAGCGGCCAAGTTTTACAGAGCAAAGACACCTTTAATCTTGTGGGCGTCACATTTGAAAGTAACCTTAACTGGCATAAACACATTGTATCTAATAGCCACGGCGGCTTCAAAAAAGCTTGGATTTCTCTTTCGAGCCAAAAAGTATTTTTCCCCTTCTAATTTATACACTTTATATGTGTCCCAAATCCGACCTCCCTTGGAATATTGTTCTCATATCTGGGGCATGGCGTCCCCCACAACCCTAAGCATTCTTGATTCTATTCAAAGAAGAGCTATTCGTCTCATTAATGATCCGTCACTTACAGAAAGGCTTCCCTCTCTTGCACATCGTCGAGCTGTAGGGGGATTTATCGCTTTTTATAGGTACTTTCATGGCTTCTGCTCTGAAGAATTGTCCAGTATAGTTCCTCCACTTACGGTTCCCAACAGAGAAACTCGTGGTTCCGCGCGTATGCATCCCTATACGGTCCAACTGGACAGGCCCCGAACTTCCCACTTTGTTCGTTCTTTTATCCCTAGAGTTTCTAGGCTGTGGAACCTGTTGCCCGCGGAGGTCTTTCCTTCTCCCCCAAATCTTCAAGTATTTAAGTCCCGTGTCAACAAACTCCCTCTTACCTTGCTTAAGACAGCCACGGTACGTTAGTATTTAGGCTTTTAGCCTTCGTGGTTTGTCCAAAGATAAAAAAAAAAAAAAAAAAAAAAATTTTGAAGAGCAAATAAAAAAGAAAAAAAAGGAGTCTTCACTTTATAAAAAGTACTTTTTTCAACCTCTTTTTACATATAGTGGCTAACTGGAACAACAGAAAAATGTGACTAGAAAATGTCATAGCGCCAAAAAATGGTTTTAAAAGATTCTGAGGAGGGCGCCAAATTGCAATTGCAACGTTCGCTTAATTTTAATTACAAATATTTTTTTAATGCTTCTAAAACGCTTCGAATGTTGCTAAAAAATTGCGGTAATTGTCTAGAAAGTTGCGACAACTCCAATTTTGAGAAAATTGGTATACAGAGTTTTTGGGGCGCTGAACGAGCCCTTTATTTTAAGAATATCAAAATCAAGAAATAAGGACCTAAAGATTTATGATTTAAGCTCTTTAATATCTTAAATATAAGTTTTAAGATTTTAAACAAAAGAAATATTTAATGTTTCTATCAAAATATTAATGAATTTTCTTTAAAATAATAGGTTCTTATTTTAAGAACCTATACCAAAATCTTTAACTTTTATGTCAAAGAACCTATTTCTTTAATATAAGTATTCACTGATGCTTTTAGTACGGTATCAACGGTACGATTATATCCTACCGTTGAACAACGAAAGTTTTTTTTATAAGATACACTTATTATTCGTATTATTCAACTTGGACCCGGGACAGCCAGTTTGATAAGTCCTATGAGGTTCGGCAAAACGAATCATCGATGGAGAAAAGAGGTCTCGGTGAATGACATGATAAGCAGGAATTCCTCTCTTAACTATCAAAAAGAGAACTAGTTGTTTATTTAATATAATTATCTTAATTGAATTAAATTTTATTTCAGTCTGTGGTATTTAGTATCTTGTCCTAAAGAAAGAATCTCTCAGTGTGAAAGCGCTCGATGTTTTTAACGGAATACATCGTTTTTTATTGTAGACCCATTGGGGTTACTAAATAAAATAAGGTTATTTTTATTACAAAAGCGCCTTCTTTTGAATTTAGTACGCAAAGCTAAAAACATATTTTTTTCTGTTTGAGATCCTATTTCTTTAACACATATAAAAGTCACAATTCTCTCAAATTAAATCTAAGGCTTTTGTTTTAAGATATCTTTTTTTTCAGTGTACAATTACCAAAATTGCATTTTAAAAAATTTATTATTCCATTGTTAGCAAAAATATGATACAAGATGGCTATTTTACATTTCATAAACAGGAAAGCTACAAATATCTAACATTTGTGGGTTTCAGTACACATTTTACAATAATAGCTTAAACCACTAAACCAGAAAATAATCCACATGGAACTAGATATTTGCAGAAACATCCCTAAAGCCTCTAAACAAAACTCTATAATCTACTTTACTTAGAACTTAATTTTACCAGAAGCATGTTTCTAAATTTAAGTGCTTTACATTTGTAGCGAGTTATCTTTCGGGAAATCGGCTTACTAGAAAACGGAATGTACGAACCTGCCTTAACGGTGTTTGCATTTCCGGATTAAAATGGGCAAAGCAAAATCTCGGTTTATTTCGGTTTGGTACAGCGTATTCCTTTTAAGAGGAAAAATGCACTGATCTCGATGAATTGGCAATGTTATTACCTGCGCGGTAACACATTTCATGGGCGAAAAATTAAGGGTGAACGCGCCTGGCGCCAAACAGACTATCCGCATTATCGGAAGAATTTGTCGACGGCGTCCTGGTTTTCCGTTCAAAGTACGGTAGCTAATGAGCGTCACGGTCAGACCGCGGACGGAGGGTACGGGGTGCCGGTGTTTGTATTTTGCCACGGCTTCAAGGTGCGCATGTTCGTCCACCCGTCCATTTGTTTTACTGCGCGAGGTCGTAAAAATCCGAAAAATGCTTCCTGCCACTGCGGATCTAAATGTAGGTTATCTATGGAAAAATGGCATGTTTCTTTAGTTTATCCGTATTTTTAGAGAAATTCAAGAAAGCCAATCGATGTATTTTAGCTCGGAGAAAAAAAAGGTAATACGAATAATATTGAGAAGAAAAAAGTACATCACTGACCTTATAAAAAGTATTTTTTTCGATTAACCAAGTAAAAATGCAACTTTTTAGTCCCTTGTATTTTTTCGTATCTTGCTTTGTTTTCGTAAAAAAATTAAAAACACTTCTTTAGGTGATACTAAAAAAATATCCATAAACATCATAAAATAAAAACCAAAATTAAAAGATAAACAATTTTGACCTTAGTAAATCAGAAAAATTACAATTTCCGATAAAATACACAACTGCTCATTTCTTTTATGGCAAATAATTGTTTATTTTCATTTTTGTTTTTATTACCATTTTTTTAATCTTTTTGACATCCCACGAAGGCATATGCCTAAATACTAGAGTGCCGTGGGTGTCGGGTTATTGGATGTTTAACCCATCGTTCCCCTGTTCCGTCAACATTGTCCAAGAACTAAAACATGCAGTTATGCATTTCACAGCACCTTTTAGACAACGCGGTAGTGCCACCACGGTCGTTATTTTTAAATAACTACTACCTAAATATGTCTCCCCGCTGGTATTCGAACCGGCGACTTCTGGCTTCGAAGATCAAAGCTCTGTCCACTGCGCCACGGGGGAGAATTTTTAAGAAAAATTAAAGTTACTTTAATTTTTTTTCTTTAAAACAAAGCTTAATACGAAGAAAATTTAAAAGACTAAAGAGTTGCACTTTAAATTGCCTAATCGAAAAAAAATATAAAAACTTTGTGAAAAGTCAGTGGCGTACTTCTTCTTCTTAAAAATATTGGCTGTAGTGCCTACCGAGAAGCCACTGGACCCAATATTCTTAATCTAGGTAAAGTTTTACAGGCGCTTTAGTACATTAAATATCTGTAAGTACCAAATTTTATCCTGAAAAGACTCTTAAGATATTGAAAAATATCGACTTTTTTAAAAACTTGAACGCTCTGTATCTCAAAAGTAAAGCAACATATGTTTATAGAACCTTTTTTTTCATAAAAAGGCACATGAAATTTTTATCATGATATTTACTCTAGGTACGCTATGCCAAACGATTTTATTATTTGTTCATTGTTATTTATACCCCAGATTGATGAGAAGATTGGTGTGATCTGGTAGCTAGGACTTACGGAATTTTTTTAGCTTTCAGTACGATAAAATAGCATTACATAATTTTTTTTTAACTAATTTATATTTTACAGACGTAGATATGGAGTAGGTATTCTAGTTCTTTTATGTCGGGTGTGGTCTACTTATAGAAGTGCATAAAGATAAAATGGTAAAAACTAAACAAAAAAGCTACTACATGAGTTATGGTTAAACACG
The DNA here is from genome assembly GCA_014170235.1 of Listronotus bonariensis. Taxonomy (NCBI): domain Eukaryota; kingdom Metazoa; phylum Arthropoda; class Insecta; order Coleoptera; family Curculionidae; genus Listronotus; species Listronotus bonariensis. The sequence continues at coordinate 24,177 of JACEGR010002135.1, read as the reverse complement.
TCATGTATTTTTCGTAAATCCTAATTACCACAAAAGATACTTTGTTTGCTTTTATTACTTGCACTTAACTTAATGTCTAGAATTCCGGACTAATTATTATAAATAATGGGCGTAAGGTTGGTCTATAAACAGGCACATAAATTTTATACCTAACTAGTAAATAATATGTTTGAAACCAGATAATCATGCAGCTAGTTCTAAATTTTTAAAATGTATGATGGTCCATAGGTAGACATGCTAATCATTGGCTTGGAGCCTTTTTACATATTGTCTGATTTTTATCTAAACACGATCTTAAGCTTTGTTAACTGTGTATTTTTTGTAAATTTATGTTTATTTATACAGGGTCATCCAAGTTAAGTGTCTGCCATTATTAATTTTGTTATAAGTCAAAACACCATTTATTTTTAAATTTGTAAATTAAAAGCTTTTTTACGACCTATAAAATAAAAGAATACAAAAAACAATATGCAAACCTGTTTTTAGATGGTAAAGGTGCATTTGTTTTAAATGGAACATAGTGTGGGATAAATTAAACTTGCACACTTTTTAACTAATGATAACTTTTTATCTGTTGCGCCTATCTTTTTTATAGTTAAAGGGGTAATAGGTAGATATGATTTCTCTAGGTTTGCCAACTTTGGTCAAATATATTTATACAGTACCGGACTTACGGGACTTTTTCAAAAATAATGCATTTAATTTCGTTACAAGAGAAATCGAATTTGTGTACAATTAGGCTAATACGTTTAATTTTAATTAATTTACTGTTAGGTGGTATCAGCATCCAACTAAGAAACCATCGTAACCTTACATTTTTAATTTTCAAACCACACTAAATAAATAATAGTTTAAAAAAACTAAAAAACATGCTTTTATATGCAACCGAACTAAAAATTAGAAAATAATTTTTCATTACAAAGAGTTTGTATTACAGTAATAAAAGGTCAAACAATGAATCATAATTATATACCTCAAAATAGAATTATATTAAAATTTAAGATAATAACAAAATAATTCACTTCAGAATAAAAGCGTGGGGTGCATTTTACTATTTTTTCATAACTTTTCCCTCATAGATATTTACAAATGAAATAATTATAACATTTAATATATTAAGCACCCCACGCTTTTATTCTGAAGTGAATTATTCTGTTATTATCTTAAATTTTATTATAATTCTATTTTGAGGTATATAATTATGATCCATTGTTTGACCTTTATTACTGTAATACATACTCTTTGTAATGAAAAATTAATTTCTAGTTTTTAGATCGGTTGCATATAAAAGCGTGCTTTTAAGTTTTTAAACTATTATTTATTTTTCATTTTTAGTTTGATATATCAATTTCTGCGGACACGTGATATTGAAATGTTTCACGAACTATTTCGTAATCTAATCATTTCATTTGAAGCTTCACTGTTGCATGGGGTTTCAGAACGCAACTACTCCAAACAAGTTTCTGTCAGCCTTATGCTGAGAGTACATCCGAAACTGCACGCATGCGCAGATCGCGCACTAGCTCTTTCTCTGTTACTCTTCTACAGAAAATCTATAAAGGAATTTATTTATCCTGGCGATCCTAATCAGGATAACGGGATACTGTTTGCAGATTATTGCATTGTCATGGGTCCTTGATACGTGTGAAAAGTTTCAAAGAAATCGAATCGCTGGAACTTGGTAAAAATTAAGCTTGAAGATTCCGTTACATACATACATACAACCCAAGCTAATAAAAGCGTGTTAAAAAAGGTTCCCTGTTAAAACCGAGAAAAATACTTGCTTTATGGGGCGCATCATTTATCAAGAATAATCATAATTCGTAAATCCGCAAACTGTTGACAGATTCGCTTTTACTAAATCATTTCCCATAGTTTGTCCTAAAAGAAAAAGGTATTAGCTTAGTTGAAGCTACATCCGATTTTTACGCAACGAGGTTAAATACAGCATTTTGAAAAAAGTCCTGTAAATTTAGTCCTGTCTAAATCTATTTAACCAAACTTGGCCAACCTAAAGAGAACACATCCACCCATTAGCCCTTTTAATTGAAAAACAAAAAGTTATTGATAGGTAAAAAGCGTGCAAGTTTAGTTTTGCCCACACTGTATATTTTATTACCATTAAAAATACTCTTACAGTTTTGAAACAATATTACATCGAATGTGTTCAGTATTAAATAGTTTCTGAAATATGGTGATTTTTGAAGTTGGACAGTAAACTAACATTTTTTAATAAAACACCTTGTATATTGTGGCGCCTTTGAAAATAAATTTAAAAAAGTGAAAAAATCCCATGGTATCTCTCTCGATCTAAAAAAATAGTAGGTATTATTTCCATTATATCATAAGTACTTAGAAAAACATAAAATTTTGCATGATAGGTAGTATGGATTTCGCCACAAAAGATCTACAGCAGATCTTCTTTCCTTCGTATCACACTGTTGGAGTAAGTCTCTTGAGTTTCTAGGTGAGTCCTAGATCGTTGCTCTTGATATATCCAAAGCTTTTGACCAGGTCTGGCATGCCGCACTTCTTAATAAACTTCCCTCCTATGGTTTTTCAACTAAACTCTGTACTTGGCTCTCTAGTTATCTATCTGATCGACGTATAGCAGTTATTGTGGACGGCCATTCTTCAAGCTTTCACTAAATGCTGGAGTCCCTCAGGGCTCAGTTCTGGCACCAACATTGTTTCTTCTTCACATCAACGACCTTCTCTCGTCCACAACTAATTCCATTCATAGTTTCGCCGACGATAGTACCCTTCACTCCAGTTTTCAGGTTCCTAAACCCATAACTAAACCTGACTTGGAAAACAAATGCAGAGCGATGCAGATATCTCTTTCGCAGGATCTTAATTTAATATTGGATTGGGGCGCCAAAAATCTCGTCCATTTTAATGCATCCAAAACACAATCATGTTCCTTGTCGCGAAAAGAGTCATCAAATACTTATCCTCTATTTATGAGTGGCCAAGTTTTACAGAGCAAAGACACCTTCAATCTTGTAGGCGTCACATTTGAAAGTAACCTTAACTGGCATAAACACATTGTATCTATAGCCACGGCAGCTTCAAAAAAGCTTGGATTTCTCTTTCGAGCCAAAAAGTATTTTTCCGTTTCTAATTTATATACTTTATATGTGTCCCAAATCCGACCTCCTGGAATATTGTTCCCATATCTGGGCAGTCCCATATCAGTCTTTCCTTTTCCCCCAAATCTTCAAGTATTTAAGTCCCGTGTCAACAAACTCCTTCTTACCTCGCTTAAGACACCCACGGTACGTAAGTATTTAGGCTTTAAGCCTTCGTGGTTTGTCCAAAGATAAAAAAAAATAAAAATCTACGGAACAAAGCTTTTTTAATATTGTTTTTAAAGTTAGTAGTTTTTTATTTATATATTTTATACGTTAAATTTTTATTTTAGGTATATTATGAGAGCGGTCGGTTAAGTCCGCCCCTGCACAAAATAAGCACTTAATTTTACTTCCAATCATTCAAGCTTCCCCAACCTGTCAATCAGAATAACAAGGCAACACAAAACCCAACTTCGTCCAAATTGATCTGCTATCGAGACAATTTGTTCGATATTAGATAAACCCAGACTTAGAAACAATATTGGACTAGTTGAACATCATATCACGATTTTCGTGAGAAACATATCTCTTTTTCGTCATGGGAACGAAGCCAGTGTCGGAGGAAAGCCCAAATGATTGATGAAGTTTGAAATAGTTATCTGTTGAATGTCACGGTTCGAGTTGGGTTGAAATAGGAGGCGTTGGCGATTTTTATTATAAATAAGATGGACTGTGAAACACTGCGCTGTAAATTTGTAAAAGAAAGTTATGGATGACGGCCTTATATTTCTATTAAAACTATATTTCTCGCAATATTATACAGGGTAATTCAAAAATTGATCACGAAACTTAAGGGGGTGATTCTACTTGACAAAATAAGGGTAAAGCTTCATATACATTTTTCAAAATGTCATTCGTTTTCGAGTTACAAGCCGTCAAAGTTCAATTTTTATTTTGGTTTTTCGCCATATTGCATTTATTTTTTAACCAATCCAGTTGATATTTGGCACACAAATCGAGCTTTGCAGAAATTTTAAGACAAAAGTACTTTTTTAAATACCGCCAGAGGGCACTTTACCTGAAATTTAAAATGTATTTACATCATAACTTTTTATTTTGACAGATATCGCAGAGCTGGGGGCGCCATTTTATAGACAATCAAAAACTTAAAAAATAAGGTACTTTTTATTAAAGTCGATAAACCTCACCGTTTAGGCACCAATAGACATCAAAGTTTTCATCAATTTTAATCAAATTACCTACATACATACATACAGGGTGTCCAGTAACTTAACCGATAAACTTAACCAAACAATTCTATAACAAAAAATAAGAAAAAAATTCATATAAACATGTGTCCTAAACGTCTTACTTTTTGAACTACGGGGTGTTAAAAATAAAAAAAAAAGGTTTTTTTTTTTTTAAATCAAAATAACTTTAAAGAAGTACTTTTAATGTTATTTTTTTCCTGTATGCTCAAAAATGTCTTTTGGTGCATAGGAGGCGTCCCCCAAATTTGTTTAAAATATCTAAAGTGGTATAAAAGTTATTATAAAAAAAAACACAATTTTTTTTAATACCCTGTAGTTCAAAAAGTAACACGTTTAGGACATATGTTCATACAAGTTTTTTTTCATATATTTTTGTGTAGCATCACCCCTTAAAATATACGAAAAAAATTTCGGACACCCTGTATATACTTGCCGAAAAACACTAATACATTTTAAATGCCTAATAATTTTGAGGCGGTAATCGCCGTCTTGGGAGGGCCAGTGCCGAATTAAGACTTACTGATGCCCTTAGCAATCCACTGTGGAGCCGTCTTGCGAAGCAACCTTCAATTTTTTGACGACCAAACGTTTATAAACGTAAAAAATCATTTTGCGTATAAATTTTCTTAGAAGCTAAAAAGCCCCACAAAATGCAGTTTCTTTCTTTTCTACTCCCTTGGTGCCCCCTACAAAGTGATGCCCTGAGCAATTGCTTAATTTGCTTATAGGCTAATCCGGCACTGTGGAGGGCTGACTTACGCATTTAAATTTGTTTTTAACTATAATTTCAATTAGAATGCGTTTAGGTTTCATACTTATGCAACTGTTCTTATCTCCCCAATTTACTTATGGATTAGTATTAGATAGTATTAGTACAAAGTTAAACAACTAACCTGGGAAGACCCAAAAACAAGAAATATCAATTTGTATCTAGAAAAAACATTTTTAATATATCGCGGTGTTTTAGGTTTATGGAAAAACATTAAAGAACATTTTCGGGTTTAGTGTAAGAAAATAGCTTCATATTAACTTATTTCCTAAAAGTCTCAACTAATCCGATATGGTAGGGAAAAGTTTTTTAAAATTATCATTTTTTAGATAATATTTATAGGGCAAACAATATACCACTGTTTTATAAATTAAATAATTATAGCTTTGACCATATTTTTTGACAACCCTATAAAATACCTTTATTTAAACCAATAATTTATTTGTTATAATACAGTTTTTATCTAGTAAAAAGATGGATAAAGGTTGCTTCTACTTTAGATTTCGGTTATTTGGCCTTAGAGGTTTTTTGGATTTATTTGCACCATTCTCTTATGAAGATATTAATAAAAAATGTTTTCATTTCGTTTAAAAAAAATCGAATTCAAAGTCTAAATTGCTTCAGGTTGTAGTTAGGAATATTTTGCTTGTGTTTTCTTTTTATCTTTGCACAATTAACGAAGGCTGAGAGCCTAAATACTAACGTACTGTAAGTGTCTTGAACGAGGTAAAAGGGAGTTTGTTAACACGGGACTTACATACTTCAAGATTTATATGGAAAGGGAAAACCTTCGTGTTAGGGGTGTACGAATAATTCTAACTTACGAATAATTCGAATCGAATATCAATATTCGATTGGAAACTCGAATCGAATAATTCGTAAATTCGAATTATTCGAAATATTTTTGAATATTAGATTTTTTTCGAATTATTACGAATTATTGTAGTAATCGCGAATTTTCGAGGATATTAAATTTAGGATTTGTTATGCGTGATATTTAAATATAAATTTGACGAATAATAATATTTTATTTGAACCAAAAAATTTAATTACATGAATTAAACAATTATTATGAAAATATAAAAAATATAATATTTTCCATATATTATACAGGGTGTTTAACAAAACTAATTCCGGAATTTAAAAATATTTGATCATTTGCATTATACGGCGAATCTTTCAAAAATTATAAATTGAAAACATTATTAGGGAATTTTATTCTTAATATAATTTTTATATATGGGGTGTTTTAAAACTTCTGGAAAAAAAAATATTGTAAATCAAACTCCCGGTATACATATATAGTATGGTATATGTACATAGTAAGCAAATGAATATACACACAATATTTAAAACTTAAAAGTGACCAGGTTTTTGGTGCACTATACAGGATGTAACAAAAATTTGTAAATAAAACATTGTTCTTCTCAAGAACAACATATTTTTAATAAAATATATAAAATAAAAAAAGAGTATTCTAAAAATTTTTAATTCCTATTTACAGGATGTTTAGGAATATCCGGCCAACAAAAGTAAGGTTTACATATACATATAAACTTTTTTTTGGGCTTTTTAAAAATACCCTTAATATAATATGTTTAAAATGTTGAAAAATTATTGTATTTCGCATATTCATCATACAGGGTATTTCATAATTCTGTTACTAAACTTGAAAAATATTTTTTTTTGCATTTTGTACAGGGTCTTTCAAAAATATTATATTAAAAATATAAAAAGGAGGATTTTATTTTATATATATTTATATTAAAATAAAAAATGTAGCAATTGTCTTCAGATAATTAATCAAAAAGGATATTATGGGTGAGTAGAATATTTTGATGCCCGATGTTATGGAATCTCAATTGGATAGTATTCATATTTTAATAATTAGTGAATGGTTCGCATTATTCGTAAATTATTCAAAAAATTTAGAATTATTCGAAACACAAACGAACGAAATTGCTTATTTTTTTCAGGTTTTGATTATTTTATTCAGCTATTCAAATGTATTTCTGTATTTCTAGAGAAATGCATGCTACTCAAATAGGAGCAAATTTACACACCAATGCTTATTTACCATAGGCCCAGCCGTAAATCAGGCCGTTATATGCGTTTGCTTACCCAAGTTAATTTATGCTTTAGGGTAAATTTATCTTACCTTAAATGTACAAGTAGTAAATTTCTACAAAAAGTTTGCTCGGCAATCAAACTATCTGAAACAAAAATAAAATGTATAAATATAACATATAACAAGAAAACAAATTTAGTTTTAAAAATATTTCCTTAACTGGCGTAGCTATGTAAGCAAGAGCCCTGGGGAAAAATGAAGTAGGATCCCAAGTAAGATATTTAAAATGTTGACGTACTGCAAGGATCCCAAAAAAGGGCTTTACCTTAAAGTTAAGTAAGTAAGCAAAGGCCCTGGGGCAAAATATAAAGGTAGGTCCCAACTACACTACTTAAAAGCGTTTGTAAAGTACATTCATACTTATTCCGTTCTCACTTCTTGAGGCCAATAAACGACTCTTTCTTATCTGCTATAAAATTTGAACGGAACAGGGTGGAATTTACTTTTTTATAGGAAAAAATAGAAACACATTGATAATCACATATTTTATTATTAAAAGGAACAAAAATATTATTTATAAAATATACTTAAGGATACTATAATTTATTTTTTTAAACATTGTCATCACGTGACTAACTGACGACTTTCTAATAGCGTTTTTCGACATCGCTTTCGTTTATATTGTCGTTTAATGTTTATGGAGAATGACAAAGAAAGAATATAATTTACTTGTCGTTGGTCATTGCGACAAAAAGTCACGTGATGGCAATGTTTAACAAAATAAATTATACCTACTTAGTCATTTAAAAAATATATAAATAAAAAGCTTTTAAAAATACACTATACAATATAAAATGAAAAGTATCTAAAAATATTACAACTTATAATTATTATTAGGACCTATTTAATTAAATCAGTGTCACTATCACTATCATCCCCTAACTGTATAATTAACTCCTTAACATTACTTGAAAGTGTGGTATATGATTGTTCAACTTTAATTACGTGATCTACACTGTTGCTCCAACTATTTACTGGTATTTTATCTATTTCCCTGGTGATAATGCCTAATACAAAACTATAAAGTCGGTGAACTGTTGTAACGTCTAACTTACGATTTCAATTGATGCCAAATATGTTATATAGGGTTAAAAATGCAGTGATATGGTGGAAGCCTTAAAACTGAATGTCCCATGCTATTTGCAAACTCATCACAAACATATTTTTAAGGTACCTACCTACCTGTACCTATTTATCAAATTACACAAAAGGCCAAGTAGTTTTCATTATACCTTTACTTAATTAGGTAGGTAACCATATTATTCATATTATTTCCTTAAAAATTCAAACGGTAATAAAAGTTATCTAGTACCCAAAATTATGTTTGGAAATACTAACTACATACCTGTTTGCACATTTTTACATATTTTTAGACAATTTATATCTATCTATCAATATTTCAATTGCTTCTCAATGTAAAAGTAAAAGTCCACTCCGGCCCTGCCTGCAACTGGACGGAGTCTGCTAGTCGGTAGGAAAATTTATTGGAGGCAATATAATCGAAGTCCTTAAGTCAGAACGGTATAAGTATGAATTTACTTTACCCAATACGATGTATTTCAACCAAAAGAAAAAAACTAACTACTCCTATTAGGTACTTATATTTCCTAATTGTAAGTCAGACTTCGAGGGACCCGGGACACTGCCCTGTCTAGCCCCATAGTAGCTAAGCCATTGATTTATTTTCTTCATAGGAAATCCCATGTAAATTTTGATACTTTTAAATACTGGCTCACCTATTGATTTTAGAACAAAATTGTAGTGAACTATTTTGAAGACGTTGATAAAATAAGCTTACACACTAAATTTCATTATTTTTTAATAAGCCAAGTTAATGAAGTATAAAAACTATTTGTAAAAGCGTTGCCCATACCCGATAAATACCTTATTAAATAAAATGTCTTGTCAATTTTTTGCATGACGTTTTACTTTCTATTGGTTATTCACTATTATTTACTAGTGGATTTATTACGCTATGTATCAGGTATGCGACAATTTAACAAATAGTTTTTCTACAATCACTTTCGTTGGTTAATAAAAAATGGGTAAAAATGTGTGTACTTATCTTGTTAGTGTCTTTAAAATAGTCTAATACAATTTGGCAAAAATGGTTAGTATGTATTTACGCGAAAACGATACATCGAATAAAAAAACGTGAAAAGGGTACATTTGTTCTAAGTTAAACGAAAATTTAAAAAAATACATTTATTTCAAGAAAAGGCAGAGCTGTACCATTTTTTCTTAAAAAATATTTACCCTTAACCCTTTATGGACGACAGCGGTAAAAAATATTTTTTTTATTTGTTGTAAAATGTTTTTTAATGCATGAAAGACGTCCCTCTTATTTTTTAAATATACCGGGTGATACATCGCTGGGCGGGACATAGGAAATCCCACAAATATTTCTTTAAAATTCCCTGTCCATGTTTGCTCTTCCCATCATGTCAAATAAAATTCCTGCCGTCGTATTTCATCCCCATCTCGCTCTTGATGTCTTTCATATTTGTATAAAATGTATTTATGCCTTTTCAGAATCCGGAGCACTGTGGATTGATCTTTTCCTATGATATCCTGAAGTTTCCTTGTACTCACCTTCCCTGCATTTTCTTCTACGTGCAATAAAATTTCCAAGTCTCTATCATCTCTTACATGTTCTTCTCTTTGATGCTCCCTAGCTTCACATCTGTAGTTATTTTTCCGGGTATCGGTCTATTCGGATACTGAGCAGCGAACATGTCTGATTAAAAACACCTTTTGGTAACTATTTCCTTGATAGTACCATCATCAATACTTTTTCTTCAGTAGTATAACTCATGGTTAATATTTTCGCTTTACGATTTTTTGATAAAAATAAAGCACTAAATTTCAAAATGACAACGTTATGTTACGCTAACTGGTATTTTTATTGTTGTTCATAAATATAAGGCGATAATAATGTAACAATTTTTAAAAATATTTTAGCATCTAACTAGTAAACGGGTTAACCGAAAAATCTAAAGTTTTTACCAAGGACGTAGATTTGCATGCTCTTCAATAAATTTTAATAGAATTTTTCTCTAAAATAATTAGGGGAGTCAATAATTGACCCCATTAAAAATTACATGGGATTTCCTATGTTCCGTCCGGAGATGCATCACCCGGTATATTGGTGTAAACGTTGGTTTAAAAAAACGATAATTAAAAACAAAATTTAACTCCCATAAGAAGTTTTTTTCTTATTTTTTATTATAGAATCACCCATTTAAGTTTGTCGGTACAGTTACTGGACACCATGTATTTCCAATACGTTTTCTTACCTCCAAAATGTATTATTGCTGTAGGTAGAAGGCGTTGCTAAGCAACGTAATGTCACAACAAAATGGCGTAGATATTATAAAAACTAAAAAAATTTAACGCTTTTTCCAAAAACTGCATCCAACTTATTCAATTAAAAATAAAACTAAATTTCAGTATCTAATTATACGTTTTTAATATAACAAGTTATGTTTAAATATTCAAAAAGGTTTGTCAAGCTATACTTTATCTAAAACTAAATCCGTTGCACGTCATCTAAACTTCTGGTTACTAAATTTCATACCATTCGAACAAAAATATAATTACTAATTGATATTAAAGCTATTCGTTTACAATCTCTATTAAATTTAATTTTGTAATTTTTTTTAGCCATATACATTAGAAAGAGATAAATATATATAATAGGTACGCTCCATCATTACATGAATATCTATCATATTAGTGCATTTAAACTTATCATGTTGGTTATTCTGATACCTAATCATATGATGTTGTCACGTTGACTGAGCTTTTTGACGGTAATTTGATCGATTTTATTGTTTGTTTATTTATAAGTTTCTTAATTCTTCGGCTTATTTTCCGGTTTTTTCAACGTATTTATCGTTATTAGCAGTTTCGAACCTTTTCAAAAGTTTAAATTTTGTGTCCGTAGTGATTTGAATCTGTTCTTTTAAGAACAAACATAGATAAAAAAGCCAAAGCAGTTGAACAGTAGATGCAAGTAAGTTTCAATGAATTCTTTTAGTTGAAATATTATAGTTGTTGTTTTTTCGTAGCGTGTAGCTGCAGCACTAAATTTAAACTTTTCCACGATTGGTGCCACATTAACAGCAGTTAAAAAATATGCAGTCTGGATTTTTAAAATATTTTTATTTGTTTTATGACTTTATTTTTGTAATAAAAATTATGACATTAACTAAAATCAACAAATTTTATAACCGAAAAATACTTTGTTCTTTCCAACAAAACTCAGATTTTTATGACAACTTGGCAACAGGGTAAATTTGCAGGTTCGTGACGTATAACGGATTTAGTTTTAGATAAAGTATGTACTTATAAATTCGTACCAAAATATATAATTTTAAAAACATAATAATATAAACTTCAACCCTATTTCCTCCTTACCAACAAACCCTAATCATAGAAAATGTAATAAGAACTTTATTTTTTAAAAGCTTCTTCCCACGATAGTTTCTATTCTCCAGAAACAGTTTTAACATTTATTATACCAATGACTTATATAACCCGTTTGCTACCTTCACTTTAAAATTTATTTCGAAGCTTTAAGTCTAGAATTTATTTCCTGCCAATATCGCGCAAAATGTATCTGCACTTCGACAAGAATAAGTCTGCCTTGGTTAAACTTGGAAAGTTACGATAATCATTTTTAAAGTTGCTGTTATATTGTACTGTTCAGGTCATAAATTATATGAACATACTTAAGACTAATAAAGACAAACACATAATAATAAGGTAACGTTTTTCTTTCGCAGTACTAATGCTTCTCCCTATAATAGTTCGGGAATGCTTCTTCCTATGATAGTCCGGGAGGTGGTGGTTTAGAGAAGTGCTGGTGTTAATGACATACCACTTTTCAGGTGAAAAAATGCATAGACTATATAGCTTTTTCTTTAATTACTACTGGGGTTTTCCCAAATGATCTAAAGAAAACAATTGTTTTGCCCATTTATAAAAAAAGGAAATCGCAACTTATTTAGTAACTATAAACCTATCATTTTGTTGACATCCTTTTCTACATTTTTTGAAAGAGCTTTCTATAATTGAATATATGACTTTTTTTCAGAAGAATAATTTATTCAATAGTTTTCAACATGGCTTTCTGAAAGATAAGAGCCCCACTACAGTAGTATTTAAGTTTTTGGGGGGTTTTTGGGGCTTTGGGGAGCGGTGAGATGGCAGTAGGCCTATTTCTAGATCTCTCTAAGGACTTCGATTGCCTTGAGCACCAACTTCTTATGGATAAGTTATAAAAATACGGCATCAGAGGTAACGCATTATCATGGATAAGAACCTATCTGGGGGTAGTTGTGGTGTTGTCTACTCGGATGAGTCGGAGATACAGCGGGGGTCCCTCAGGGTAGCATACTGGGGCCATTTCCCTTTATGTGCTTTTTAGGGCTGTTCCTCAGATATCACCAGAGGACTTCATACCTTTGAATAAGTGGTTTTCAGACACTTGCAGTGCTTTATTCTAATCTTAAATGGTGTGATCAAATTACCCCTCTCTCAAGTATGTTACACTCTGAGGCTAATAACGCGCAATTTGGACAGTATAACAGTTTACCATGCCAATTTTCTTTCTTGGGTCCGTTACAATATACTTTTTTGGGGCAGTTCTTCTGGGGTAGACAGGGTTTTTAAATTACAAAAACAGGTAGTACGTATTGTCCTTAAAATGGACAATAGAGAATCATGTAGAAATATTTTTAAGAGTAACAATATACTAACAGTACCAGAAATTTATATATAAGAATATGTGGTTTTCTTTAGGAAATATAAGGAGAAATTTTCAGACTTTAAAATTAATCATGAATATAATACTGTGAACACCTAGTATAAAAAAGTATACATTTTGGGAATTTTAAAAATATACATTTTTGAATTTTAAAATAAGTATACATTTTAATTAGGTTACTTAACATTGGGAATTTTGCTAAATAAAGATATACGTGAGGTGTCAAGGTTTTAAAAGTATAAATTAAACAATTTTCTAGGTTACTCTTACAATAATAAAATAAAAATATTAAACAAACTGGGTCGCGTAGAAATGCAAAACAAACATTGGAAAATTGAATATTTAAAGAGGGAAAAAAGTAATAAAAATATTAGATAAGAAGTAGGTAGTAAAAGTGAAGTCAAGTATAAAGTTAAAGTTTTAGTTAAGCCCCGTACGGGCTACCCCTAGTGGGGGGTATGCCCGTACTAAATTTAGTTAGTTTTTGTCCACCGGTCTTATGGTACCAAGAAGATAGTACCATATGGTATATTTGTCCAAGTGACGTAAAGTGACCCTGTATGTATCCAAAAACACGTCACGATACACGTAAAAATGCGAGTACAACATACCCACACACTCACTGCATTTTTGAAATAGACATCTCTTTACAGACTTATCGCTATTTTTGATGTTTAATTGAATGAGGTAAAAAAGATAGGGGTTTCCATTTAACAAAATTGACTTTTAAGGTTTTTATCGTAATAATTTTTAACGGTTATTTTTGACCACTCTTTATTTATTAATTGTAAAAATATCAATACAGTCTGCTAAAGAAGTTCTTTTTCTACGAGAAATCCAACCCAACCTTATATAAAAGGCTTTTGTTTAGAGGAAATTGATGGTTATGTAATGGGTTGCAAACATCATTTTTGACATAAAATTTTAAATAGGTTAAAAAAGGTTGGATTTTGGTATAGAACATTATACATAAATTATGTTTAGAATTTTAAGCAGAATCTAAAAAATAAATAATATATATGGTGTTAAAACAGGGAAGTTGACATTAACTTCCGGTATAACCGGAAGTGGTAAAGCTGTCAAAATATTTAAATTGTATGTCCCCCACTGACACTATATTGTAACCAAATTTTTAAAATGTTTCTAAGCTTACTTTTCGAGAAATCGATCGCAGCATTTCCCGGTGGGACACCCTGTATATGCACTCTTGTACAAACTTTTTCACCACTTACGCATAAAAATACTCAAAAATCTTTTTCTTTATAAAAATGTTCAATATTATGAAAAATAAAGGTCTTCATTTCTCTTCAGCAAAATTTATATTTTTTGCATTACCTCGTATACAACTGTAAAAAATTAATATCTGATAATTGCATTTTGGGTTTTAGGCCATGCAGAACTTTTTATAAAGAATAGTTTTTAACACGCTTTTATTAGCTTGGGTTGTAACTATCTATCTATCTATCTATCTATCTATGTAACGGAATCTTTGAGCCTAATTTTTACCAACTTCCAGCGATTCAATTTCTTTGAAACTTTGCACACGTATCAAGGACCGATGACAATGCAATAATTTAAAAACAGTATCCCGTTATCCTGATTAGGACCGCCAGGATAAATAAATTCCTTTACAGATCCTCTGTGTCTCTTGACAAAATGGCGAAGGAATTTTTTAGTGAATAAACTGGAGCATTTATTTTTAAAAAACTAATTGATATATCGAACTAAAAAATGAAAAATAAATAATAGTTTAAAAAAACTAAAAAAACACGCTTTTATATGCAACCGAACTAAAAATTAGAAAATAATTTTTCATTACAAAGAGTTTGTCACTTCAGAATAAAAGCGTGGGGTGCTTAATATATTAAATGTTATAATTATTCTATTTGCAAATATCTATGAGGGAAAAGTTATGAAAAAATAGTAAAATGCACCCCACGCTTTTTACTCTGAAGTGACAAACTCTTTGTAATGAAAAATTATTTTCTAATTTTTAGTTCGGTTGCATATAAAAGCGTGTTTTTAGTTTTTTTAAACTATTATTTATTTTAAATTATGAATAAAAAGGTTTTCCATATGGAACTTAAGTAGGTTATTTTCAGTATTTTATAAACAACGTGTCTATAACTCATTAGTTAAGTAAACGCCTAAAAATGGGTGTAAAAAAGAATTTAATTTAATTAATTTTGTTATCATTTTACTCTGTACTTACTGTTTTTTCATTTTGATATTTTAGTCTATAAATAAATATGACTTCTAAAGTTCCGTTTTTTGCTATATTTCAAACACCTATCGACATTAAAAAAATGATCCAATATGTCTTAAGGAGCGCCGAATCCTTTTTGCACACGGACGCCAGTAGCCCTTACGGGGGCCCTGAAATTACACCCTGTATATGAATAAGTAAAACCAAAAATACGACCTTGATCAGTCTTTGTTTGATGACCCTGTACTTTAAGAAAAAAAAAATAGAAAAAAATGATATTAAGGATAAAATATAGTCCGGCTATCAGCACTTGAAATTCAAACTGACCGCATGAAATGCTTCAGAGCTCATTAAACAATTTCTTGATGGCTTATCAAAATATTGTTTTATGTTTACCGACTTCTCAGTATCAAATTATCAAATTAATCTTTGCTTTTTTGTTGTACGGCATTGTTGTACTTGCTTGATTGAATTTACAAAAAATAAAAATATATCTGCCTACTGAGTATACACTCACAGTTAATGAGGCATGCTATAGGGATGGCAACGATATATCGATTATTTTCAAATATCGATATATCGGAAATCAAATATCGATAATATTCATCGATACTTAACTAATTAGAAAAAATAGAAAAAGCTATTTTTTCACTAAAATTTTTAAAACTGTCCACTGCAACTGTAACATTAAAAAAATTAAAGTATCAAGGTAATTTTTACTATTATGCCGCATTTATCTATCTGTTAAGAAAAAAAATTAATGCAGCGTGTCTGCTTAAGTTCGAAACTTTTGTTATTATTAATTTTCCGAAAAAAAAGTTTTTCTTATTTAAACGTTCTGCATGGTCTTAAACCTAAAATGCAATCATCAAATATAAATTTTTTTGCAGTGGTATACGAGGTGTGTCAAAAAATATAAATGTTGCTCAAGAGAAATAAAGTACCCTTATTTTCCTAATAATAAAAATTTTTAGTAAGAAAAGATATTTAGAATTAATAATTACATTCAAATATGCAAACTTGTTCATTAAAAAAAACTATTTTTTGACGTTTTTTATGTGTTAACGGTAAAAATTTAAGTTTGAATACTAGTGCATACTTATTTCGAAATGTAATATGTCAAGAAAGCTCAAGAACTGTCAAAATTGCGAAAAGTCGCAATAAAAAGTTTTATTAAAAGTGAACAAGTTTACAGGTTTAAATGTAATTTTAAATCCTAAACATCTTTTCTTATTAAAAAAATGAAAACTATGAAAAATATAAGTACTTTTCTCTTAAGAAAAATTCATATTTTATGACATACCTTGTACAGCACTGCAAAAAATGAAAATCTGATGATTGAATTTTCGGTTCTAGACTATGCAGAACTTTTTATAAAGAATAACTTTTTTTTGTAAAATTATTAATAAAAAGTTTTCCATTTGTTGCGAACTTATGTAGACACGCTGTATAAGATAATTATCGATATTTTTTTCTCTCACAAATATCGATATGTTGCACGTCGATATATCGAATAATCGATATTAGCCAAAACGATATTTATCGATATCGATATATCAATGTCTTTTTAAAATTTGACATCCCTAGGCCTGCAATCAGTGCCGTATCATGAAAATAATAGACAATCTGTTGCAGTGGCGATGCTTGAAATTCTTTTGGTGCATGATATGTTCTGTGTTTTCTGTAAATCGCAGTAAAATATATTTCTCAATATTCTATATTTATAATTTAAGGAAAAAATTAGCTCGAGGTTGTGTTGTCTCCGGACGCGAAGCGAAAGGACACCGCGGGTTAAAATCTAAAATTTCTTCCGTGTTTAATACACTATTTTTTCTGTAAAAGAATAACGTCTTATTAAAACAAAAAGAAAATAAAAAACAAAAAGTGCTCTTGCCGCTTTTAAATGAGATACGCATAAACTTTATAATTTTGAAAACACTTGGTTAAGTAAAATTGCTAGACTAAAAATAAACGTTGTATGGTCCAAAAAAAAATAAAATCATCTGATTTTTCTTTTGAAAAACTAAGCAAGCAACTTGTTATAAAATTAGCCTAAAAATAGGCGCTTCAATTGAGTTAACCATATTTGGATACCACCCTGCATATGATTTACTGTTTTACAATCGTAGGTTAAGGTTCAAAATATTCCTAAAAATACGTTTATATTCTCGTGTTAGATCTTTTAAACCATCACCATCAGTTCGGCCCAAAAACGTCGGTTAACAAATTACCATAATCCCTACACATAATAATATACTACCAAAACTAGCTACATCACAGTTAATTATACCTCTTTAAAACAATAATTTATTCTTTATCAACTGTAAACCTGGAGAAGAATTTAAAACAGATTTGCACCCCGTATATGGAAAGACCTCCGACGCCACCAGACCTGTTACCGTTAAAATTATTATTCAAGAGCCATCGTTAGAAGCAGGAATGGATAATAAGTATCCTCTTAACTTATCCAAGTATCAGAGAATATTCATCGACTACTATTACCATGTTTTTGTTTTAATAGGATATGATTTTGTGTGCAGTATCTAATTATAGGAAAGTTTTACAATATAACAGGGTGTAACAATATTTTAACAAATTATGTGATAACTGTTAGCAACTAAGTTTTATTTTATAGTTTGGAAAAAAACACAGACACCCACGGTACGTCAGTATTATGGCGCTCAGCCTTCGTGGATTGTCCAAAGATAAAAAAATTCTTTTAATTACTTTGGGAACCTTCCTATAAACAATAAAATGTAATATGCAAGTTCGCAACTTTTAAACATTATGTAGAACTATTCTGCTCTTACACAATATAATAAAAGTTATTATTACTTTTAAAGAAATAAAATAATAAAATATTTAATATTAAGTTACTTACAATACAAAGGTTTCAATCTATAAACAAAGGTTCATTAGAACTTGTCTGGCGTCTTGTTAAGATTTTATTTTATGAGATTAAAATAATTTTACCCGAGTGCTAATGAACCTTTGTTTATAGATTGAAACCTTTTTATTGTAAGTAACTTAATATTAAATATTTCATTATTTTATTTCTTTTAAAGTAATCATAACTTTTATTATATTGTGTAAGAGCAGAATAGTTCCACATGTATAAAAGTTTTAATTTTCATAAAATGTTAAATAAACTTTTAATTTTATTCTGGAGAAAAGCCAAATATTATTTTGTTTAAACCATGTACAGAATTTTTCAGGATAGGTGTAACAGGAGGACAAATGGACCAAAAATTTTTAAATATTAAAACAACATTTTGAGAACTTGTTCGCATGGTTTAAAACTAAGAAATACAAAATTCAACTCTGATTGGTAATGTACAGGGCGAGATATACCCAAAAATATGAAAAATACCTGGAAGTTAATTAATATTTATTTTAAAAAATGGAACAAGATTTTATAGGTAAGTATTACAGAGAATTGAACTTTATGTCAAAATTAAAAGTCCAAACATAAAAAAAAATATTATTGTAATTTTTTAAATTACGCAATACCCCTTAAATAATCTTAAAAAAGAAGGAAGATTTATAAGAAAATTTAATCATTTTAAATGTTTTTTTTTAATTCGCTGCCTATTTCAATTTTTTTTTAAAGTGTAATGTAAAAAAATGGAAAAAATATATATTTTTTTACGTTAATTCTTTAACCTTTATTTTAACATAAAATTTAATTTTGTACAATATTTACTTACATAATTTTGTCTTTTTTTAAACAAAGTTACTTCTTGGTCCTTTTTCATATTTTTAGTGTTAACTCTGAAATTTTGGACTTACTAGTTTTGGACCATGCGACCAGTTTTCCCAAAAGGACGTTTAAAAATTTCCAAATTTTTGGTTTATTTGCCTCTTAGAACACCTGTCCTGAGACACACTGTATATTCCTTAGTATCGCTTTGAGTCAAACTCCTAATCACTCCCTATTATTTTATTCACTCTATCTCAGCCACAATAAACTAATAGGAAGCCTATTATTCTCTTTACTGAATAAACCCGAAGCGGTGGTTAAGGCAGATCAACCGATTTATGATACAAATCTCCCTATTTATATTCATTTATTCAAATTACTTACACATTTATTCACCGCCGTCAGGCTTCTCGAAAAAAATTGATGCAGAACTGCCATGCATAATCTGACAAGATCGAAAAAAAATGTTGTGTAAATGATTGTAAATGTCCTGAGCACACCTGTTTTTGAGATATACACACTTGATTGACGTAGCTGGAAGCTACTCACGGTGCCGGTGATCTGATTTGATATTATTAATACGTTAGTTTTGGTAATTAATATACAGTGTGTCCCAGGATAGGTGTTACAAGAGGTCAAATTGACCAAAAATTTTTGATTTTAAAACGAACTTTTGGGAAAACTGGTCGCATGTTCCAAAACTAATTAGTTTAAAATATTTAGTCCAATTGGTATTATACAGGGCAAGTTATAGCTAAAAGTATATAAATTGGTCAGGAGCTGACTACTTTTATTTTTAAAAATTAAACATACATATTTGAGGCCCATAGACAAAATGTTGGTTTTAAGAAAAAGCCAAGTGAAATTTTGTAAATACATCATTTTATTTTGAAGGGATGTCAGAGAAACGTCAACAAAAACGTACAGCGTTGCCAAATCGCTTCAAAAATTTCAGGATTTATATTTTAAAACTGGTGGTTCATTTTAAATGATCTCCGGAAAAAGGTCCATCCACCAAAAGGCCCGTTTTTAGGGGAATGTCTCAATTGTAAAAGTAAATGTTGTAGAGAATTGAATTTTATGTCAAAAATTGAAGTAAAAGCATTAGAGTAAAAAAATGTAATTGCCAATTTTTACATTACGCATTTCAACTGAAATAATGGGCAAGAGGGAGCAAAATTAAAAAGACAATTTTCAATATTTTTTTGAAGTTTGCTGCCTTCAGCTAAGTTTTTAAAAAAATGGTAATGCATATTGGAAAAAATTGACAAAAGTATATTTTTTACTTTAATTTTTTAATTTTCAATTTTGACATACAATTTAATTCTCTACAACATTTACTCATACAAGTGTGTCATATTTTTAAAAATAAAGGTACTTCTGGTCATTTTTCATATTTTTAGTTATAACTCGCCCTGTATATTACCAATCGGAGTAAATTTTTGTATTTATCAGTTTTGGACCATGCGACCAGTTTTTCCAAAATGAAGTTTAAAAATTTCAATATATTTGGTCGACTTGATTCCTTGTAACACCCATCCTTGGATACATTGTAGATATTGGGCATGGTGAGATTATTTTTTAAGGGTGTTTTTAACTAACTTTTTATTTAAAACAAGTTTTCCAAATAATATTTTGTTCTACGTTTAAGAATAAAATTAATTTTCTCTTATGTTAAATAAAAAAATTGCAACTAAAGTTTTAACAATTATGCCGGCCACTGTATCACCTCTTTTTCTTTTGAAGTGGGTGAAAAATCAATCTTTACTACTTTTCTTTGTCAAGTGAAAACATTAAAACATCAAAACACTAGTGTTGCAAACATAAACCAGAGCCAATGCTGAAAAGCGCCTTTTAACACGCTTTTATTAGCTTCACTTGTGTATTTTTATGTACCATCGGGTTCAAAAAATTCTCAGACAGGTTTGCTTCGTTTGATCTCCTGAACTATTATAAATTACCTAAATCAACACTGAAACAATCAAAACTAATGTATGTGTCAGTGAAAAAAATAATTAATTTTTGACATTTGTTAACAGGTTGACATTAAATAATGAATACGATACCCGTATTTACAAAAACTCACCTATTATAGTTAGGGAGCTATAAGCATACTAACGTGTTGTCTGTCTGAGAATTTTATGAACGCGATAGTACATATCTTGGTATGTAACTCTTCTAACTAACGCCATCTGTATATTAGTGTTTATAGTACTGCCGGTAATAACAAAAGGGGAACGTTTTTTAAAAATATATCTAGATACAGGTTCCTGTAACCGAACTTAACTGTCTCATGACTGATTTTAATGTTTGACACCAGGTGCTACTGCAAGCATCATTTTGAATTTTTAGCACAATTTTATTATGTATGTAACTCTCCTTTGGACCACAAATTATCAGAATACCCAGATGCGAAACTAAGCGTGTTCGTTGAAATCTCTCACCACTATGGTCCCTCCCACTGCGTGGTGGATATACACCCCACTATTTAGTACGTGACCTAATGCTCATCTAGGTGTCAGTTAGTCCCATACTTTTTGTTGGTATAGAACGTGAGCATAAGTTAGTTAATTGTGTTTAGTTGTTTGTGAACCTTTATGTTTTTTATTATTAAAGTGTTAGTAAAGTGTCTTGTTAAATTTTTTTACCGTTTAATATGGGATATAAATGTGTATATTTATTCTGTTCCTCCATCACCGGGAGCGGATCACTTTTAGATTCCCAAAGGACTACTATTATTTTAACATAAATACAAAGCTTTTACAAATTACTTAGACATGTTACTAAAGTTATTGATATTAATCAGTATGTGCCAAAACACAGGAAAATATTTTTTATTTATAGCCGCACTGCCATTTAAAAGACTATATTTTAAATTAAAAAAATATAGATGTTTTATCAGTATTTAAAAAAATTACATACTTCCAAATAAAAAAACAAATCAATTAGGTTTGGTTATAACTAAGGAAACATCTGCATTGCTTTAAAAGATTGCGTCGGGGTTTCTTTAGAAACTTGTGTTACTCGGCTTTCAATTATTCTGTTTCAATCCCCAGTTACACAAAACTTTTTATTACACAATTAAACTAAAAAACGGAATACCATTAATTAATTTAATAAGCAGTTTTTAGGCAAGGTTTTTTTTTAGTGGCTTTCTGTTAAACATTCTAAACCCCCATTAGTTTAATCGTTTTTAAAAATGTTTTGTGCAACCAGGTCATACCTTTACAATACGACCGTGCCTTCCCGACTACCGTTAATAATTTATTGCAGCCAATCGTCTTTTTAAGGGGTTATTTTCATTAGTAGATTATGTCGACTGAGCTTATTTGGGTGAAAAAACTATAACGCAAGTAGTCTATCAGCGCACCTTGCCCTGGCAAAACGTCAAGGAAACAAAATCTTCGACGACACCAAATAGCCCAAGAATAGAAGTTTAGCAGAAGATGGCCTCGAAAACCTTACGCAGTATAATTGTTAAAATAACCTTAAAACAATAATGAACGAAAAAGAAAACTAGTATTATTGTTAAAAAGCGTGGGCGCTTTATGCAATGCACGAAAAGTAGAAGTATTTCTTCGTTCTATCATCGTCTTAAGATTATTTTAAAAATTATTTTTAAGTTTTTAGCTCGATGTGCTTAAAAGCTGTTTTTTATACTGTAATTAATTATAATGACTGCTACATACGTAGATATTTATGGTTTATCTTTCTCGTTTTAAAATTTATATTGCAGATTTCTTACATAATAAATTAATTCTTTGGTTACTAACAATGAGTTAAAACCCTATTTTTCTTTAACTGTTTAGGTCTTTTACAAGATATTGTATATTTACAAACGGCCTTCAGTTTTATTGTTAGTTTAGTAACTACTGGAGATTATACGGTTCATATTTTGAGCAGTTTATCATCTTGGCTCTGTATCTTATAGCCAATTAGCTTTAACAAAGATATGTTTTTAACTAAAACAAACTGTTTTAACGCTGCAAGTACCAAAGGAACAACAGATGGTAATTAAAAACAGTCATGTATGGTGCCGTTAAGCCATACGACTCAGATGGCATCTTGGCCACGAAACTGACCCCGGACAACTGTCTATCTACACGGTACTTACGTTTTGGTACTGGGTGATGTGTAGATAACGACCGACAGATATTTTTACAGAATAAGAAACATAAATGTTGTATACAGGGCAGTGGCGGCTGGCGGGTCTAAAAACAGGTGTAGTGTAGGAAGGGGAAAAAACGCATTCACCATTTTAGCTAAAATTGAAAATACTCAACTATCAAAAGTCTAAGTATAAAGTTAATATCTAAACTTACCTAAATTTTATACATCAAATTAATCCTTCTATCTTTTAATGCAGCAAAATTATCAATTATATATTCGTAAAATGGTTAAGTTTTTGTCAGTTCCTGTAGAAGCTCCTTTTGAATTGAAATATTGGCCAAAGATAAAAGTCTATCTTGGGATATAGTGTTTCTTAAGAAAGTTTTTAAACGCTTAAGACAAGAAAAAATCTGTTCCACTGACACGCTTGTCGACGATATCGTTAAAATTAGCGAAAAAAGTTTATACGCCTCGGTAAAAATGTCTTTATTTGCGCCAACTTGTTTCACTAACTGCTGCAATGAAATATTTCTATAACTTTCATCAGCAAATATTAGGTCAAGTTTATTTTTGAGCCGCTAATTTTTTGGAAATGATTCGGCATATATCTCCAATAAATTTTGAAAAAGAATCAGTGGGAAAAGTTTGGTTATACTGGCCAAACTTTGCAGTATCAGCAAGACAAAGAAATTGTAGTTTGTAACAATCTTCGAATCTTACTT
Source organism: Listronotus bonariensis (assembly GCA_014170235.1). Taxonomy (NCBI): domain Eukaryota; kingdom Metazoa; phylum Arthropoda; class Insecta; order Coleoptera; family Curculionidae; genus Listronotus; species Listronotus bonariensis. Next base: position 427 of record JACEGR010002135.1, on the reverse strand, counting down.
CCATTTCCATCAAAATATTATCTAATATTTCATAGAGAAGTGCTCTGTACTATGCTTTAATTTCTTCCTGTGAAAAATTACTGTCGCTAATAATACTCAAACGGAAACAATCGAAATAATAAATAATACGTGAAAACCAACGAAACGACTATCTTGTTAAGGCTAGCGATTTACCAAGTAATACACCTGATACCTCCACCCGCAATTCTGGCCACCGGCAAGTATAGCGTTGTCATGGCAACGGAGCGTCAAAGCGTAAACAAAACCCCGCATGAGATGTATACTTCGGTCCGTTCTATATTTGCAATACACTTCGCGTTGCCGAAAGAGGAGGAAAGCGACTCGCGCCAGCGGTTGAATTTATATGCTAGATTTTTCATGGCGAATTTTGCAAATAAGGAATAGAAATTGATTGTTAGTGTTATAG